>OMLP01010755.1:35805-47963 GCA_900302685.1 Spondyliosoma cantharus | reverse complement strand
GCAAGCCAGTTCAGGCAGTCAACTCGAGCTGCACAGCCACATACTCACGTGACATGCCTACTCTCCAGACCATCTTCCATCGCACCCTCCCAATTGGGCGGGTTATTTAAGCTGCAAAATTTCCCTTCTCTCCCTCTGCTCTGTCAATGCCGCTGCTGCCCTGCACCAGTGTCATTGCCCGCTCCTTCAGCCCCACCTCCACCCCAGCATCCACCTGCGGGCTCTGTCCGGGGGAATATATATTTAATCATCACTCCCCAATATCTCATGTAAACTTATCTGCGGGGAGTGGTGAGGTCAGAGCCTAGACGCCAAACTCTAACTATGTTCTGCTTGTAATAAACATTTCAAACGTGAGTTGTCTGACTGAACTGTGTTTGAAGCTAGAAAGGTGGCAGGGTCCGCCGCATATAAACAAAGTAAAACAGTATGTGTTTGTCCTTCAAAGTCAGTTTGTTTATTCAGTTTATCCAGTCATGTAATTGAAGATAGTTTCTTCATGTAGTTTGTTTGGGCATTAAAAACTGAAGATCTTTCTCTTCTGACTAAAATTTCTTCCCAGAAACTACATAGTGCACCTTTAAGGCATGTAAACCTATTCTAGCAGTAACCTAAAATAAAAGCGGTATATATCGGTATATATAACCTTTTCACCTTACATATTAATACATCATTATTAATTGTTAATGAATTTCCACTGCAGAAATGATCATATGCCTCCTTTATTTTTATGTTCATTTAAAAAAATGTTTTTATTTATATTTATGTCTCCTCATTTAAAATGTTATGAATGTTTAAACAACTTCATTTGGATATAAATAGCTGCAGAGAGACCGAGATCACATTCTGCTCAGCGTGTTTTGCACTCTCACCGGGTGTCCTAAATTTCTGCTCTCTCTCTCTTGCCTTCATTACTGCTCCTCGTCAGCACATCTGGGCCCCACAGCCAGACAGATGGAAAGTAGATGAGGCCTGTCTTTAGTCTGGGGACCGAGCCAGGTGTTCCAAAACTTACTTTCACGAATATATCGGTATGATCAAGTCCCGACAGACATTAGCGGAGGCCTTTGGCGGGGCCTTAGAGGCTCTCGTGTCTGATTGGTGAGCCTCAATATGATCGCGAAAGCCTTGAGGCAATATTCCAAAGCAAATTAGTCTTGCAAAGCAGGGTAATATTATACCACCAGTTGTCATATAATGTTAAGAAAGCTGACACATTAAGTGAGGGAATGTTGGTGAAGTTCATATAGTAGTTAATGAGGCACCTGAAGAGTTTACCTTCGCTGTCAGTTCACTTGCGCCTCGGCTGGTCTGTAATGACTTTGCAAATGAAGCAGTAACAGAAAGAAGTTTGTGCTGTTGGACTTCACCTATCTGTCTTTATCTTCACAGAGAACTTTCCATTCCATTCAATGTCAATCTTTCAACCTGAGTCTACGAGCTATCTCCTCCTCATTCCTTCTCTCTCTCTCTCACACACACACACACACACACACACACACACGCACAAAAAAAAAAAATTTCACTTGAAATCCCTACCCAAATTATCCTGTAACTCTGGGGGGCTGTGAAACTGCCAAGTTGATGGCAGGGCAGAAGAGGATTGTGGGTAATTTCATGTCACATTTCCAGCAGACTGATGCCTCTTTGGACAGATAATAGCCTACAGCTCCCAGTGACAGAAAAGGCAAAGTCACAGCGAACCCGGTCTTCAAATACTCTACTTTCCCCCCCATTTCCTTGAAATGATTCCATGTATTATTTCCGAGGGGTGTCGGCAATTTTTCCACATAATTTGCGTAGGCATATGGAAATTGCTTATCCCTCAGAATATTGGCATTATTGGCTTCCTCGAGTCTCTCTTCGTTCCCTTAAAATACACTGTGTGACATGGGTAACTTAGACAACACACTCATCTTTGCACTTGTTCCTCCATTAATTGGACAGAATGACTTTTACCTTTGTCGCTGCTGTTTTCTTTTATTCTTTATTGTGATGTATTGATGCTAGGTACAAGCCTGTGTGTCTAAAAACATAGGAGAAGTTAACCACGACTCCCAACTCGCATTTCAGTAAGAAACATTACAGACACTTAGCTATAAACTCTGTTCGGTGCTGCTATTAAATTAAATGTATTAATTAAATATAAATTGATTCACTGTCGGATTTTGTTTTAATTTTGGATGGATTTTAAAAGAAGTGTCTGTGTTTTTTGAAGTCTCTAACCTTTAATTTGCACCTCTGACAGGCTTCGTCTGCTACAAATGGTTTATAAAACACACACACAGACCAAAGCACCCACTGTTCTTTTAGCCAGAACGTTAGTATTCAATGAAAGAGCCAGCTCATTGTGAAACAACTCACAGGACACAATCAAAGCAAAGGAGTAGCTGCACTGAGTGTAAAGCTGGCTGTAATGAGACGGAAAAGTTGGGTCTAATTACGAATAATGATCTCCGTGGGTTGTCCCTCTATAGGCCATCTTGGCTACTGACATCACAAATCTCATCACAAGTTAATATTGTCTTGTTTTAGATGTGTAAAATTTAAATTTGACATTGAGTCAAGAGCACAATAAAAAAAACGAGGAAATGTATCCAATAGACAATCTAAATGTCCATAACTGCTTGTTAAAGCTGCAATATGTAAGAACTGAGAATTTGAGAATTCATACTCCAAACAAACAAATAGTGGGCAGCATATCACCAAGTCAACCAATAACTCCTGCACAGTTAGCTGGTTAGCTCATGAAGTTAAAATCGTTGGCGCTCACCTGTCTGAAGTGGGTGCACAAGCTCGACAGCGTGTTGAGGGTGCAAATGTTGGCTTGTCAAATCTGTGTGAGATCTCAGGGCTTCTAGAGACGAGTTGTATTGAGCCTTTTTATGTTTTTTCTGTTGTTCCTTTTACTTTACAAACAAGTCCCCATCCTCTGTGGTTGTTTAGGAGAATGCTGCAATGCTGCTTTGCTGTGAAGTTCCAGAAATGTTTTGTGAACTTTCGAAACTTCACCTGACTGTCCATCGGCATGGGGTTGAGCATATATTGACCGAATTCACATTTTAGGATGAACTTCACCTTTAATATTAATGTGAAATAGATCATGAACTCTATGCTGGCTGTATATCCCACCTTCCAAACCTCACCCGTAGCTATATTTTAGCTATATATTGCTACAAATGTCAGTCTACTACATGTTTTCGCATTGCCAGCTGTCACAGGATGTCAATCATTGACAGAAAATCGCTGACTATTCATGTCATAGTATGAAACAGGGTTTCATCACCTGTTTCTGCTCTTGGTCTCTGAATATAACGCCATTATTTTTAGATTCTACCATCCCCCTATACAGCCCTCTGTCTCCTCTTATTCTCAGTCTCTTTCTATGGTCTTTTTGCAAATTGCTCAGGTGAAACATTAGAGTTTGTGATCTAATCTGAGCCCCCCACTGCCTGACAATGAACCATAGTCTCTATTCTACCACCTTCACGTTCCCTCTCATCCTGCGCCTTTATTCCTACACTACTCATCCATTTGTCTCATCATTCTTTTCCTCATCCGGTATTCTTCCACCTTTTGTCCCATTTTCAAATCAGCCAGTTCTGTTATTTGGTAGACATCATACCCCTTTGCATTGCCTGGCTGGTAACATGTCATTTAAAAAGCTCTATCTTCTAAATAAACGGATGATTTATAACGTCTATTAGTAAGGAGACAGGAGGACTCAAAGAAGAACACAAAACCAGTGTGTTCCTCATCGACTGCCAGCGTCGACAACGCTGCCTCATTGTTTTGTGTCTGCTGTTAATTTAGTTTGGCATCTTCATGGGTAGAAAATTGGAAAAGGTTTGGGTCCGTGCTTCAGTGGGCACAATAAATGGTGCTTCATCGCACGCAAGCAGATGCAGTCGAAAATGAACCCCAACACCGCTTCATTCAAACCCCCACCGAACCCTCCCGACACATCGAAGCATTTTACTCTTTGGCATGAAGGTGGCTATGACATTCACAACCTCATTTTGCCAAGAAGAACATAATTGTTTTCCCTCTTGCTCACTGGGATGGAGGACAAGGAAATGATTAAAGTGAGACAAAATAAATGGAAAATAAGGAAAAGGTTAGAAAATGCCTTCAAAACACTGGTTTCAGGGGGCCTTGACAGGGAGCTAACGTTGCAACCAGATAACATTAGCATTAGCCTACTTAGGACAAGATATTAAGTATTTTCTGCGGTCAGTGTGTAAATATCAATTCTTGGTCAGATGAGAGAGGCTCCAATCATAAATGTTTAAGAGTATTGTGTTGTCCAGTATATTACCATGAAGGTGTTAATAGGCACTAACTCAGCTAAACCAAGCTAGCCTTGACAAGGAGCTTTCAATGCAGCTGAGCCAAGCTATCTGGCTAGCAGTAACTACAGTTACATGGGTAATGTGCTGCCTCGTTTGTTTTCAATATGAATTTAAAAGGTATATATAACACCTTTAAGTACAATTTACAGCTACGTGTACTTCACTTGAGTATTCCCATATTCTGCTACTTTCTACTTCTACTCTGCTGCATTTTGGAGGCAATGTGGTGCCTTTTATACCACTACAGTCATTTGACACCTTTAGTTACTAGTTACTTGCTGTATCAGAGCCAAACCAGTGCAATTTAAGATTGATTTATTTTACCAATTGGATAACAAAAACACTGATTTAGGCCAATACTCAACAACAAAAATGTTGACCTAGTATATACATACGTGTAGTCTAAATATATGTAAAGTATAATTTACTTACACTTTTGATACTTTTTTTTACTATTCAAAGCTGCTGTAAGGTAATTTCCTGTCTGAGTGTTGGAATCTATAGCTTAGACTGTTTTCACTTTAAGCAAAAATAGTATTTCAACGTGATACTTTTACTGAAGTATGACTTTTGGGTACTTTTCACTGGGGGTCAGTGTGGGGGATGTTTGACAGACCTGGCAACTCGACACTTACTAATGAACCAACCCTTTTAAGAATTAGTTTTGTTCAAAGCAACTGTAAAGAACAAAGTAAGCAAACCGGTGTAATCGGCAACAGCATTGTAATCACAAGTTAATCAATTGGTAAGAAAATGTCCTCATTGTTGCATCCCTAGTTTCCACCTGCAGTCTTATTCCTATGCAGGGGGGAAAAAAGCATGACAAAGGGAAATGCAGAGGTCTACAGTTTACATTATTGAGTCTTGTGTCAGAAAAACATTTTAAGACAGCAAGTAATACTGAGTGAACACCAGATTTATGGGTATATTTTACTTCTCCCAACAGAAGCCTGGCTTGTGTTCTGGAAACCAACCATCATTTTGATACCGCTTGACCGCTTAAAAAAACAAATAGGCAGTCCTTATTTTTAGGCACGGTTGTCTTTTCTCAGATGTGTCACGCACCAAGGTTTTTATGGTATATTCTATATCAAACTTTCAAAAGCATAAAACAAAACTTCCTCCCGAAACACTTGTTCTGCATTTGCACAGAAGTGCCTTATTTTTTATGATGTATCCCTCTCTGGAAAAAAAACAAACTCAGGTGTGAATTCGAGAACTGGCTGCATCTATCACCAAGAGAACTGTGGAGCATCATGTTCAATTTTTAAAATCCCACTATAAACTCCGGCCCACGAGCTGAGCTGTCAGGACTCTTGGCTCGGGCACTCACTCTCGCTAACAGCCATCTCCTTGGCCCACTGTGAAGGGCGCAATGATACTTCAGCACTCATCCTGCTCCGTCATGTCCTCTCCACTTGTTTGTCACCCACTCCTGTGCCAAATACCCCGCCCCCTTCTTAAACAGCAACCCCTCCATCTCCAGGAAAGAAGATCTTTGGCAGATAGGGCCAAGAAAGAGATGAGGAAGTGGAGCAGGCTGAAGTGTTTATGTACGGTCTTTACACTCACGTCATGACGCAATAACTTGTCCTGAGTTAAGACTGTGTGACCTAGTGTCCGTCGTTTTTTTAAGATGTTTTTATTTCTGTGCACACAAGAGCCGTCCTGTCCAATTCCCTGCATCACTGCCAGTTTTTAAGAACCAGGTGGTGGCGGCACATCTGAGATGTAAATTCGCAGGACAGTGTCAGAATCTCACCACTGTGAGGTGCTAAAGTTTTGCGTTCAGTGGTGACCGTGGGCGTGTAAACAGCAGCTCCAGAGCTACGAGCTGTTGCGTAAGAACCCTTAACAGTCCCATGCTGCGTTTTTTAATAAACAGCCTTGTGTGGCAGCGCCGAAAATATCCTGCAGGCAGCGTAGTACGCTGAATGAATTTCCCTAAGTAGTTGTAGTGCTCGTACTCTCAAAGAACAAAAGAGAGCCTTTGCGGGGAGCGAGGGTGGTCATTAATCAGAAAGTGAAATGAAAAACGAGATTGAGTGGGAAGCATTTTGGAATAAATTGAGATGCCGCATGAATCCAAATTAATTCACAGCAACAGTCTCGTGCAGAAGGAGCAGGATTTTCTTACAGTATGTTTATAATCCCACTACAACACAGTGTAGTGCAGTGATTGTTGTTGTGGAGCCTTTTCCTGCATGTTAATTGGAATATACTGGTATATTTACCTTAAACAAGATCACTGTATCCCCACTTCTTTGTTACTGGCATTACAAGGACCTGCATTTAATTAGCTCCTTGTTACACGAAGCATGTTGTTGTTGTTGTCGGTCGGCCCGTTCACTAGTTTTGCCTCTTCTGCTACTTTTGTGAAAAACTTTCCCAAAGAACATTAACAGGATTTTTTATTTTTATTTTTTATCTCATTTGGATATTTTCTTGTTTCGCCATAAATAACTGGGTGTCTGAGGAAGCTGTTGATCTCAGTTGTGTCTCTACCGGCCCGTTCGGTTTAGCACGCCAGTTGTGTAAGAGTGTGGAGAAAATAATTGCCGCAGGAAAACTGCACGCTATGTACACTCAAGGATGAACAGAATGTTAGTCATGGGAACCAAAACTATTCAAGTATCTTAAGGCGATTCAAGAAAAGTACAAAAGTAAATTAAAGTAAGTACATAAAATGAAGAGATTGGATGATGTAATCACAGGAAATTGTTTAAGGAATGAAAAATAAACAGACTTGGAAATAAAGAATGACTCATTAACCAAAACTTTGGATAACAGCTGCAACTATTAGATGATCCACTGCTTCGTTAAATTAATTGCTAATGATTTTATTTGTTCAAAAAGTAATTTCAGTTGTATGTTATGGAGGACAGCTTCTTAAATGTGACGATCTGCTGCTTTTCTTTGCCGAATACGATGATGAAGTTGGGTTTTGGATTGTTGGTTGAACAAAAGAAGTAATTTGAAGATCTCACTTTGAGCTCTAAAATATTGTGATGAGCCTTTTTCAAAAGATTTTGACTAAACAATTCATCTCTGATGAAAATCTTTAATAATAGCTTCACTACTTTGGACATGAGATTGATTGTGTGCTCTAAACACTCCAGCAAGATGGAGGACATGAGAAGACAAAACCTGCAGGCAAAGCTGGACAGAGGAGAAGACATGCGGATGGCCGTGATCTTAGAAGTACTAGACAACTATCAGTGGAGACTCAAACAGCGTGATGAGTCTGAGATGGGTTTTATCCGTTCGCGTGGTGCTTGAAGAGAGAGATCTGCCCAGGAGTTCGCCCGAAAAAGTGCCCATGATGGAGTTCTGTAATTTGAGGGGCAAAGATGATGGGGGGGTTCTGATTGTGGGGAGGCATAGAGGCAAAATTGCGTTGGGGAGGAAATGAAGAGATAGAAAAACGAGGAGAGGACCGATGTTGCACAAGTGATTGGACTTGATCCCGGGGCTGTCGGCCAATTTCATATAAGTGAAGATACTGATGACTGGCTGATGAGCAGAAGCTTCAAAGTGAGAAAAAAAGTAAAAAAGAGAAAACGGAAATAAATTTGGGTAGCAAAGGATAAGTGTGGACTTGATGACAGAGGAGGGAAGAAACTTCTCTGTAGCATTCAAAAGGAACCGTTCAAGACCAGAAAGTGTTTTTTGTCTGCTGCTGTAGGACAAAAATGACATTATGCTCATTTTTGGCGTGCTTTTTTTTTGCGCCACTGTGTTGACATTAAATCAATGTTATTTAAATGTATATAGTTCTTTACCTATACTTACAATTTAAACAACATATGACAGTAATGCTGAGTTTTTTGATATCGTTTTGATACACTTCTCGTTCCAGCTTCATGTAACATCTTGGCACTCAGAAGGTCAGAACTTGCAACTAAAGTCTGTTGCCACAAAATGCACACATGAACACTTTCAGTGCGGTAATCAGTGTTTTATTGATTTTTGCTCACTATAAACAAACATAACCCTAACCCTGCTCAGGACCAGTCGTGTAGTGCTGTCAGAGCATACCTAAGGCATGTGACGCGACAACTTTTACCTTTTTAGCTATTCCAAAAAAATGAAAGGATGTTTTGCGAATCCTAGTTAATGTAAACTAGCTACAGTATAAACTAAGATTTTCCTGCATGTAGTACTGTAGCCAGGATTTTCTAAACACTGAGGTCATGCAGACAGTGACCTAGAAGAGACTTCTCTCTCATGCATACATGACTTATTTATTGCCGGATCCTTCGCATGGAGGCACGTGTCACTTTTGCAGGTAGACTGATTGTTAATCCAAAGCTCCTGCTGTGCACTGTTACTTTTGGCATAATGTCTTCACCATTTAACTAGCTATGGGCGGCAGCAGTAACTCTGGCGACATGCGGCTCACTAATTCTTTCCATATCTTACAAATTGCTCCTTCGCCATAAGTTGCTTAGTCACAAATTAAAGCTGTATGACTTGTTTTTCTTCAGACGAGCTCTGCCAGTGTGGCTGTAGAAAAAAAAAGACTTATTGTAGAAATGAGTGTCGAATTATTGAAATGAAACAAGGCAGATCAGTGCTTTTAGACAAAGACAAGATAAATGACATGCCAATAACTCAGAAACAAGTTAAGTTATCTTTTATTCATAATTTTTTTGTTGTTGTTGTAGTCGTTTGAAGCAAATAATGTTTTTGAAAATAGATAACAGCCTTACAGACTTGTATGGTGTGGATTGGGAAAGGGATGTCCCACACTGCCTACATGCAAACACAGAGCAGGACGCTGTCAGAGGGGGTCTGCCTTAATGAGCCTCTTGTATTGACAAACATGTAAATCCCAGTAAAGCTTCGTCAGTTACAACTGCTCAACTTTCTTCATGTTGCTCCACTTTGCCGGCGTTTTATCATCCTCTCCATCTGTGTCATTCTGTTTTCTCAGCTCTCCGAGGGGCGAGACGGCCGAGGCTCTCTTTTGATTGCATCAGGTTTTAATATCTGTCTTGTGGTTGTTTTTCATGGACGGAACACAATGGGTGAGACGAGGAGGATATTGAATGTGCCGAGAAGCATCTGTCTCATTTGCCACCCACGTATCGGCGCCCACTTCCCCTAACGAACGCGGCGCGTTGGACAGACACACTCAAAGAATTTGAACAAATTCCCCCACTGAATATGAGCGGGGCTTGTGTGTCTGATTGTGAGAAGAGGGATATTTTTTAGGGGGATTAGGAGTGACAGGCACCAGAGGGGTTGAGGGGCTGAGGCTGCGCGTATCAAAAAACACAATGGCACAGTAATACTGGTGATACATCACAGTCAGCCCATGTAGCGGAGCAGCTGGTGACCTGGTGTTATAATGTCACTGACGTCTCTCAGGACTACCCACAGTGGTGCATGCCAATGTGTTAAAATGCCGAGATATTACTGCTAACAATATGCTCCATGCTGTAGGCAAGCTCTGCGGTTGTATAACTGCTTTAACCATCTAAAGACATCTGAGTCAGAGATAATGGATAAGTGTCTGTCTGTTGCTGTTCGCCCCGGTGTGTCCAAGGTGTTTGGATATATGCGACCCAACCCAATATGTGGAAACTTTACATTTCTTTATGTTGCAACTTTCTGTAGGTTAAATGTTCAATTGTAATGCTCATCTAGTTAGGTTTAGGGACAAAGCCCACTTGGTTAGGGTTAGGAAACATGTTTTGGCTTTAAATAGCCTACCACCACAAACATCAGGAGATGTCCCGACATTCTGTCAAACATATACATTTTTTGCTGCCACAAAATATCCTTAACAATATCCAGTGGTGTGGACCGGAGTTTGAGTCACACCACTGGATATATTTAAGGACACCTGGAGACATTTCCCTCCATTTTTGTGGTGTCCAAACTGGGTGTTTTTTAAGGAGAGCTGCAGACATTCCCAGTGCTTCTTCGTGATGACCAAAACCAGCTATTTTTTTCATGGGAAAGTCAGCCCATCTGCATACGTGAGCGTGGTGTCCAAAACTGGTATTCCAAGCCAAACCACACTGTTTGCCTAACCCTGACCGAGTGTTTTTTGTGCGTAAACCCAACCAGAGCATGAACACAGCGTTGTGACAAAACATGAATATAAAATGGGACCTAATCAAATGGAAAGTTGCATCATAAAGAAACGTTCAGTTTTAACTTATCTGTGGTTTTACATGGACAACATTTATTCTGGTGATGGAGTTGATCAAACGTCAACGTATCAGTGGTTTGCGGACACATTTACTGACAACATTTTATCCCGTTACCTGCGCTGATATATCTCTCTGGTCTCCGGTAACTCTGAAAACTATCTGGAAAGGGAAGTGCCTCCCTCTGTCAGTGAAATGACTAATTAGGTGAAACTCCACGATGAAACCTTGAGGATATTAACTTCGAGAGGGCACACATCAGAGCTAACACGAGCAGCCAAAATAAAATCTTCTGCCTGATAATGTGTTCATTAGGTGATAAATGTCCTGAAATTCAGTTGCTGGGCTTTGACAGCTTGCGAGTCTGATAAGAACAAAGAAGAGAGATTGTGCTTAATGGAATATTTTGATTACTTGAGAAGATTTCCTTTCCTCTCTTCAGGATACTATTGGTGTTGTATTGTCTAAATATTTCAAAAATATTAAAACAACATATACATTTTGCGTGTTACTACAGTGTTTTCAGAATGAAAGAAAGCAGGACTTACTGCCACAGGCTCCGCACTACTCATATATACGGAAATAGCCTCAGTACAGACTGAGGTTGTTCACTCCCTCAGTGGAGCCTGAAGCCAATTTTCAATACTCCCTCCATGGTCTACCAATTCTATTTTAGCTTGTTCCTGCTACAGCAGTGATATTTGGTGGATCTGGGAAATCTCCAGAGCCTGTAGCAGTGTGTGTGTGTGTGTGTGTGTCACAAATGTAAATGTACAACCAAACAGAGCTATTAATGTTGTTGTAAGTTGTAAAAGCTATTAATGTTGTTGTAAGTTGTGTTTGCGGATCTGTAAAGTAAGATCTCAATTTTTTAGCAGCGATCAAGCCAACTCGACTTTGTTGCATGAGTAATTTTGCTAATTCAGGCACAATAGCTTGTTTTACAGAGTGAGGGAGGGGCAATAAATTAATGCAAATGAATAATTAGTTCCACAGAAAGCCGTTCCACGTACGCGATACTGCTAAAAAAATCAGCCTGCCACTAAATAACACTTACAGACCAGATTGTTACACATGCATAATATCCCCACGTTAAATCCGCCATCAGGGAGGATGACTTCAGAAAAGTAAGCGCAGGAAAAGAGAGTTAGTTCTGTTGATTTGCATAATCAAACTGAGGAACGTGGCAATTAAATTAAAGTATACATTGGAACAAAATTCAAAGACCTAATTTCACACAGATTTAGACGCAGGAGGAGAACAGGCAATTTACGCTGTTGTTGTTGTTGTCGCTGGATTAATGCATATATACATGCTGTGCAACAAAAATATATGACGCTTGAAGCTCGTTACTCCTACTGGGATTTGAAAATGGGGGTTTGCTTTGGGCAATGCTTGTTATAAAAATTTCCCTAAGTGTCTTCAAAACCAGGAGATAAAACTGGAGGAGAAGCAGAAATCCGCTCTGTAATCCCTCAATTTATGTGTTGATTTGATGAGGTATACTGCGCAGGTTCAGACTGAGATGGATACACTGAGATGGTGAGATGGTGTGTTTCTGTTGAAGCGAGAGGATTGCAGAACGCTCAACTTTTCTTCCTCTCTCTCTCTCTCTCTCTCTCTCTCTAAACACACGGTTTTATAT
>OMLP01010755.1:14875-34428 GCA_900302685.1 Spondyliosoma cantharus | reverse complement strand
ATTGATTCATATTTATCTTGCTGACTTGTTTGCTGACTACTCCACGTGCCTTAAATTGCCCCCCGGGGACAAATAAAGTATTTTGAATTGAATAGAATTGAATTGAACCGCTGTCGCTGGATTGTCAACCATCTCGCCTCTAACCACCCGAGGGCTACAACTAGCGATTATTTTGGTTGTCGACTAATCTATCTATTATTTTTTCGATTAGTCGATTAGTCACAATTATTAATACTAATACTAATTATTACAGTTTTTAATTGATTATATATCTTACAAATTAATTATTATTATTATTATTATTATGTTACAAATCATTGCATTTAGTGGAGGTTTACCATTCAGTGTTTTATCCAATTTATATTATTACTGTTTTGTACTGATTTAATATCCTACATATGAATTATTACTGATATCGTTGCTGTCAGACAGAAACCTCTTATTTGCACTTGACTTGCATTTGACTTATTTTTTCATCATCGATTTTAATGGCCACCCTTCACGTCTGTACACATTATTAATCAATGAATGTATTGTCTGCCTCTTGTCTGATGATACACGGGGGAGCATGAGTTCACAACAACCGCAGTTGTTGTTGTCATTCGAGATCTGTTGCATTTTTAATAACAATGAATTTTAGTAAATCACTTTTTGGTTGCACACTAATGGATGAATATGTCTAAAAAAAATGCAAAATCATTTCGGTTTGATTTGCTTGTAGTTTTGTAGGCTACTACAGAGCCTCACGTGAATTAATACCATGTAGTGAAGATAGAAGGTTTCCGCCCGACAGCGACGATATGTTCCAAACCACTACAAAACAGATAGACTACGGCTGTAACTCACTGATAATAACTAAGGCAAATAACTTTTATCAGTTCAACTCGTGAACTCACCCGTCTGGCGTACATGCCACCATAGCTCCAGGATGCTTACGTTTCAGGTGCTCATGGCTGCAGTGCTGCCATGAAACGACAGCTGTGTTTGACAAAGTTTGCACGTCACGTTTGGCAGTTTTATTTTCAAAATGTTCCCACACTTTGGCCGTTTTTGCTCTCGCTTTCCTGCTCTCCGCTATCATTCATATTCTTCTTCTGCTGCTGCTGCTTCTTCCGTGGAACTGGCATCTTCTTCTACGCCACACTGTGGTGCGCATTGTAGTAGCGGTACTAAAGCGATTTGCTCTGGCTCAAATCTTAAAAAAAAAAATGTAAAAAATAATAACAATAATAAATACGATGCGTTGACGCAAAAATTTCGCATCGACAAATTTTTATTGTCGATGTAATCGATTACGTCGACGAATCGTTGCAGCCCTATTCTCTTTACAGTGTTTGAATGACGTTAGAATAATGCTAACTGGAACTCCTACCTAATCTAAAGCCTCATGTTGGCACTGGCTGGAGCTGAATTGGATTTTATGATACCATCTGGATACCATCAATTTTTCTCATTGGAGGTTGCAGACAGTGCACGAGTGGAGTAACAAGACAGAGATGTATTCCCCCAATGAGATCCTTGAGCATGGAAATTTGTTATCGTTGACAATACTGCTGCCGAAGCTTTGTCAGCTTTGCACCAAGTGAGCAGTGCTGCATCAGGTGACTGCTGTGTCTGAATCATAGATGGCTGGCTTTTTTAGGGGTGTGTAAATGGTTAAATCAATCAGGATGACATATAGACCTTAACTGCAGATCTGCAACAGGCCTGGTCTCGTTGTGTCCCCTTTCCTGTTAAGACACACCTAAAGAGTAACATAAGGATTTATACCACTGGGAGTGGGAGTTAAAACACTGTAAATCTGGCTCACGGGACACCTTGCTACGCTGGCAGGGCCAGTAGAGCAATGAATCCTACTGTACAGCTATTGTGCTGGAAGGCTGAACATGGTGTGTTCATATAAACATTTTTGTGTGAGTTTCCCTGGGATAACCCTGTTTTTTATCACTTTTAATGACTTTTACTCCTGTTTTGGACTTTATTTATAGGAGCATTTTCCACCTACAGCAGACTAAAAATTGCTTAGTTTACAGGGTTTTTTCCTACCAAGTTTCAGCTTAGGCACAGCACCCAAGCCATTTTGAGCAGCAGCACCACTAAATAAGCCAAATGAATGTAAACAGCCTTATAGTGTTATATTGAATTGGATTTTTTTTATGATAGTGGCAGAGGCACTCTTTATTTGAGGTGAGCTGGAGGCCTCATCATTACAACTCTGTAGGAAACTGAAATAAATCCCACTGACAAGAACGATATGCATTTCAAAAAACAGTTTTCTTCCACTGGCCATACAAGTTTTGTGCGTAACTATGTAGGTGCAAAATCATCTCTTGTTCTACAGGTGATATTGAGATGGATTTGTAAATGCAGCTGTCACAATCAAGTGGCATTGACGTAAGAGGATGTTGTAGAGTATATTGCTGGAGCAAGAATGAATGTTTACTTCAATGACACCTGTTGTACTGGACCGTGTGGAGGGGATGTTGTTGTTTGGGGAAAAAACAGGAAAAGTCTGGCTGGCTTATCCAACTTTCAGCCACTGATCTGTTGGACTTGCACTCGGAGAGCGTAAGCCCCGCTAAAACCAGCCCTGTGTTGTGTGTTGTGTGTTGTGTGTGTGTGTGTGTGGTGTGTGTGTTTGAGCGTGTACAGTCCACGTGCTTCGCTTGACGAGAGCAGAACTGCTCCCTGCTTAGGATTATTCCTCTGGAAAAAGGCTGACTCACACTACAGAAGACCGGACAGATAGAGACAGAGACAGAGGAGGGGGCTTGATGGAGATCTTTAAAGATGGGTGACACTGAATAGTTTGATCTATGCCGCTCTGTCATTGATCCGCACCTTCTACCTCTGCAACTAGTTTTTTAAGTGTAATCAGGATCCATCTCTAAATCCACTGACCTCTGGGTAAATGCAGAAACCCATGCATCTATGAGGCACAGTGGTTAGGCTGTACAGTTTACTCTATGTTTGATCTTTAAACCAAAAGATGCTGTTTTCTGTAGGGGTGTTCATGCATCAGGGTCTCTTTTATTCCAATTTGGAAAAAAATTAATACTTTCTGTAAGATTAAAATGGGAATCTTTTGAATTAAAACATACAGAACACTCAGAATTGTCCATCTCTGAAGAGAAGTGTGGTATGGCTATACAACACTCTGATAAGAGATGGAATAATTGAATCTTTTTGTCTGTAATATATAGGATATTAGCAGCTCCTTTGTGAATTTTTCAAAATGAGGTTAACCCACTTTGTGATGTATTTTCATCTGGTTCGATGCTAAATTTAGATCATCGAAATGTGGGATCTTGAATTTTACTTTGTGCATTTTAGGCATTTCAGCCGACGCTCCAATGAAGAGCATTTTGCTGTGAGTGTCCAGGCAAAGAGTCTTTATAAAGGTTTTTCTGTCAAGGCACTCTTTTGATCATCTCATGTTATCTGTTGTAGTTAAGGAGACGAAGTCTGTGTCACAGGAAGGGCACTGTGTTGTGTGTAAAACGGCAGTCAAAGAATTAAGCAATCTGTACCGAGTTAATTTGCATATCTAACTGAAAATACAGTCAGGGTCACACACGATGGCCATCATAAGGATGTAGGACAGCCTCTTTAATCATCCCATTGTTCTTTTTATTTCTATTCCTCTGTCTTTTAAGGTGGTCTTGGTGCGATGGAATGAGCCCTTTCAGAAACTGGCCACTTGTGATACAGATGGTGGGATCTTTGTTTGGATTCAGTACGAGGGTCGATGGTCTGTGGAGCTGGTCAATGACCGTGGAGCCCAGGTAAAATACATCACACAATTAAACCAGAAACTGAACTGCATTTTTACTTTTGTGATGTCACTTTTCACGTGACAGAGGAGAAGAGAAGACACCATGAACCTGTATGGAGAGTTTTTCTTGCACATTTCTACCATATTGTGCCTGTCTGAGCCATTTGCCTTGAACATCTCACTTAAAATTGCACATGCTGATTTGAATAATAACTCCAAAGCATGCTTACAATGAGCAGACCTCATCCATCAGTCACTGTCATCTGATGAGTCTGACACATCCTGACGCCATCTACTCTTTTGTGATCAATTTAGTGAGCAGATGACTGTCTAAACAGTAAACAATAGCCTCTCTCTTTAAATGTATTGTCTATACACTTGAAAACTAAAAGTGCCTCTGCTCTTTTCCCTCTAGGTTAAGGTTTTATTTCAAGTACGAGTGTATTAATTTATACTGACATTAGCAGAGGGCGAAATTATTATAGCTGAGGCAGACTCGTTTGCAATCAACAGTGCAAGAGGCCATTTGAATCGACAAGTGTAAATGTCTCACTACTGGCCCCTAGAGGATGTGTTTTGAAATGACTTTGCCATCATTAGACTCCTGCTAGTGAGCATACCCAGAGCCTAAAACACTTGAACATTGTTAATTAAGACCAGTGTCTCATTCTTGCTGATGATTGTGCAGATGTTGCATTTTACAATGTTAACTATAGGGATACAGTTAATTATTAGTGTGATACTTAATCCTTTTGTCTATAAAATACCTGGAATTTATGGGCATGCCTATTATAATGCCCTATAACCTAAGGTGGCTTCATTAAATTGTGTTGTCTGATCAGCAGTCCAAAACCAAAATGTAATCTATTTTCTATCACGAAAATTGATGAATCTTTAGAAACTTCCTGGACTCAGATTCAGTTTATTAGAGGTTCTCTTTGGATTATGTCATTAGATCTTTATATAATTTGTCTGCTGCCCTGTAGGTGAGTGACTTTACCTGGTCCCATGATGGCACACAAGCTCTCATCTCCTACCGTGATGGCTTTGTCCTGGTGGGATCGGTCAGCGGGCAGAGACACTGGTCCTCCGAGATCAACCTCGAAAGCCAGATCACCTGTGGTATCTGGACGCCCGATGACCAACAGGTAACACACACACACACACACAGGCACACACAGGCACGCACAGGCACGCACAGGCACGCACACGCCACAGAATTGTGATGGCTACAATGTTTCTGCCTAGCACTGTGCCAGCCTTTAAATGCTGATGGATGTAGAAGTTTGAGGTTTTCATTTGCCAGCTTTAGTATGTGGGCTTGTCAATCAGAAGACAGAGACAGGCCCTTAGGGAGATCATCTGTGAGTGACAGCAAGCATCCTCTGTCTTGAATGTGTTGTGGTTTTGTTAGGCTATGTTTTTGCTTTCATGCTGTAAGATTGTCAGCTTGGGTTGGACATCAGCAAACTTTCAGATTGCATATGCCTCTCTGTCTTTGTTCATCGCTTTCATCCCATTTATGTCTACTTCTTTAGGTTGTTTTCCTTGCGATACGAATTTCTCTTGCTCACTATCTGTCATCTCCTTTTCTATGCCGTAGAGTGCCTGCCTTTTCATCTTTGTTCTTCTGCCATTGTGTTAAAGTCAAGATTCTGTCAGCTTTTTCTTTCTTCCTCCTCCTCTTCTCCCTGATAACATTTTCCTGTATCTTTCTAGGTGTTATTTGGTACTGCAGATGGACAAGTGATAGTGATGGACTGCCATGGGCGCATGCTGGCCCACATTCTGCTGCATGAGTCGGATGGCATCGTCAGCATGTCCTGGAACTATCCCAGTTTCCTGGTGGAGGACAGCAGTGAGAGCGACACAGACTCTGACGACTACTCCCCACCGCAAGGTACCTGCTCAGGGTTTGATTTGAAAAGACGGCCCTCATGGCTTCTTCAGGCTCACAACTGAACCGGTCCAGTGTAGACATGACATAAGAGTATAACCTGATGTAGAAATGGAGGACAATTAAGGTTTATCTCGTAAGGAGTCATGCCTGTAGGCAGTATAGTGCAGATGTAGAGTAGTCCAGCTGTTCATCCGTAGGTACTTCCTTGCAGAAGAAAGCAGATGTTGGACCATCTGTGAGCTTCTAACTCCATCTTTTACTGCTCAGTCAATTATTCGTCATGCTCTTAGTCCAATGGCACCAGGTGGGAGCACAAGTTACGGCTGGTAGGTCTGTACTATATTATCATTAATTTCCTTAGTCCCCCTGGTATTCTCATGAATATTTTAGCTCTGGGTACAGGTGGACATTAATTGTGCCTGCAACCTCTGTGAAGTCATTAGTTAAATATGCAGATCATATTATCTATGAATGAGATGAATTGGAGAGAAATAGTAATTGATAAATTAACAGTGGGTCAGATCACAAAACATGCTCAGCCATGTGAGCTGTCCATTAACACCCTCTGCTCTTTGCATTATCTTATATATTGCATTAACTGTCTTGAGATACCTGCTTTGCCCTGTATAGTAGTACAGGGTGTATTTTAGTCCAAATAAGATCACACTTGGCATGCTCTTGATTAAGGCACCAAACACATTATACCAATTGCAACTTCTTAATTCAACAAACACTATAACAGATCAAGAAGCTTATAGATAATATTACAAGCATCCACACCTCTAAAATTTAAACACAAACAAAACTAGAGACCATCTTGAGATGGGATTACACCAGTCATGATACTCATGAACATGTTCACTTTCTAATCCATGACTACTCAGTAGTGACTACTACATTACTTAATGAGTACTCAGTACTCTATCTCTGTCTGTGTAGTTGAGATCAAAATGAAGATAGACAGAAGAAAAAAGCCAGCTCCAGAGTGGAGTGGAATGATTGGAACTGGGTTACAGTGATCTGCAACTTAAAATGAATGTGGGTCAGGGCCGGAAAATGGGGGGTCAATGGCCCCTTTCCTACCTCTCTTCAGGGAACTTGAAGTAAGGGTCATTACGTCACTGAATCTCTTTGCCGTTGCTTGATTGTGGTGGTTGCTGTATGGGAGATGCATGGAGAAACTGCACTAAAACCAATCATATCTACGTCAGAAGACTTCTGATGAAGAAATGCCTCCAGAAAATGAAAGAACAAACTTCTTAGAGTGGGTTAACCACTAATCAAAGAAAGATTAATGCAGGGCATTTAATGAAGCTGCAGAAGTATAAAGGTAACTTTTATTGAACTATTTTCCACACCTCTGCCAGTTGTGTAGACGTGGAAGGAGAGACCATTGCTACAAAAGAGTGTGAACAAATGGACAGTGGCTTGGGGCCTGAAGTGAACGATAAATGACAGAATGTGAAGGTGGAGCATAGTTAAAGCGAGCTCTCCTGACATCGGGCTGATGTCGCCGCTGGACCTCTTCTGTGCACTTAATGGTGCAGTAGCTGTTGTCATAAGAGCGGCATCTGTCGCAGTATAAGTGTGTACGTCACTAAACTCTTAATGTACAGCACACTCACAGTGCATGGACAATCGCAGCCTGGAGACCGGAATATAGATAGTATGATGATGTATTGTCTTGAATGAAGATGAAATTAAGCATAATGTTAAAATGGGCTTGAGTGTGATACCACAGTTGACTGCATGCTATCGAGTCTACAGCTTATAGAAAAAAATTAAGACAACATTTCGTTAATCCTCTAATGATTCAAGTTACGTCAGCTTTTCCTGTGCATACAGCCTAGAGATATATACAATGGTAGTAATCAAGAACAGTCAACAGTGAGCCTGAGCGCATATATCTGCTAAGTTCACCGTCCATTGACGATGCATAGCTAGCCAGTGTGTATCTGGTGCACTGACACATGACCAGTCACACAAGAGAAGTAGTTAGCTTTTCCACCCTGCTGCTTCTTTCACGGTGTACACCAGCCCACGTAACGGCCTCATTTTTATTGGTTCCTGTTCTGTCTTTTAGCCTCCTTTTCTCCTGAGCTTAATTAGCCCCAGTTGCTAAGGCTGTATTGGTGAGGGTCTGTCCTGCTCCTGCTGTGCTATTTTTTTCCCCCTCCCTTCACTGTGGGCCAAGTGGCTAAGCTGAAAAGTGCTTGCCTTAGCTGGAACACTGATTATGCTCTAACTCACTAATTAAACAGGTCAATAGTAATTGATTGGCCCTGATAGAAATTATCTCTCAAGTCGACAACCTGACCGAGACCAGGCTGCCTCTTCCCTGCCTGCCAGATCTCTCTGTCATGATGTATGATGATGACCCATTATCACTGCACTGCACTGCACTGCACAGCACAACACATGGCTTTCACAGCAGCATCATATATCTGTTTTAATGCAAAGCGCATTGCAAGCTGGTTACTATAGGGAAGAAGTCCCTGTTTAGGTCTGAAAGTCAAAAGAAGAGGTAGATATTTAGTTTGTGTTGGTATTTGGGTCATTACAGGACTCTGGGAAAGGACAGTCTCAAGGATGTTTTAATGGAAAATGTATGGGTAGTTGTCTGAGGGTGTTTTATTTATAGCGGCTTGACTGAGAATGACACCTATTTGCAGCTAAAAATGCAGCAATGAGATGTGCTGAGTGTGTTGGGGCAATTGTGTGTTCTCTTGAATAGGACACAGTAGTGACCCACTGAAAAATTTAATAACAGCTGCCAAAGAAGTGGATCTGTCCTTGCCACTCTAATTAGTTCCCCCGACTAACTCTGTAGTAAACACAAAGTTACAAATGAGAATGCATAGTCTTTTATGACCAACTCACAAATGTAGATTAATCGTCTCATCCTTTTTAGGTTGCAGGAATGACGCCTCATTTCTAGCTAAAACTAGAGTGTTTTTCAGTTATAATTTGGTTCATAGCTCAACAGTTTGCAGTTGATGTCATGTCCTTTAAACAGTCTCTCACCTCATTGCTTCACTCTCACCCCTGGTTTCCATCTAGTGCATGTCTATGATGATACCTCATAGACATAGCTGCGTCTGGGATGCTGTTGAGACGTTCCGTGGCTCTGCTGGTAGAAATATGAGTGACTGTAGAACGGCCATGATCAGCTCCGATGACTGGTCCCAGTGGAATCTAGGGGTCACACTGCCTGTCTAATTTGTTTGTGTTGTCCTTTGACTCTTCCCAGTGCACAGCCAGAAACCACTGCTGACAGTCAGCTTCACCTCTGGAGACATCAGTCTGATGAACAATTACGATGACCTCTCTCCCACCCTCATCCGCACCGGTCTGAAAGGTGTGTGGGTCACCAACTCTGTCTCTTTCCTTGTTTAACTGCTTCTCTCAATCACCTGTTTATATCTATTTACAAATCTTTGGTCATTGAATTTTGTGTTTTCCATTTTCTTTCCTGTGATTTGTGCTGTAGATGTGGTTGTCCAGTGGTGCTCACAGGGGGACCTCCTTGCAGTGGCAGGGATGGAGAGGACCCTCCTCTCCCCTGACCCCTCCTGTCCTCCCCCCACCAGGAATGCCATTGTCAAGTTCTACAATGTTCGGGGTGAACACATCTACACACTGGACACGCCAGCACAGGTGAGCAAATTTAACAGGGCCCACTAATGTCATGTGTTTATAGTTTGGGTACTTAAACTTAAACAAAGTCATATATTCAAACTGCTGAAAACCCAAATATACAAAGGTAGCACACGCACATCCAAATCCGATATCACCAATTTATTCTAGGCCTAGTATTCCTGCATCAGAGCATGAAAGGAAAATGGAAGTCATGTCAGTTATTTACAGGGTAGATGTTGGTAGGTGATTGTTTTAAAGGCTCTCATGGTTATTAACCTCATTAGGTCCTGTATGCTCCTTTTCTTGACAATATAACAATGACTAAAAATAGGTGAAATGGTAAATTTCCCCATACAATTTAACAGTTCAAGCTGAGGTTACATGTTTCCAATGTTTTGAAATTTGTTTATATCAAATTGTCTTTGAAATAGAATTTTTTGGGGGGGAAATTTGTCATTGAAATCGACTACTGTCAATTGAAATAGATCAACTGCCAGTTGTTTGAACTTTCTGCCATTAGATATGTTAAACTGTGTCAGACCTTTGAATATGACTGTGGTACAACATTCATTTTCATACAGAATCTTTTGAAAGGATGTAGAGCAGTATGTGGTAAAAGTGACAAAACCGTCCTCTCCTCTATCTAATGTGTCATCTCCATTACCCTGCAGCGCCCCATCACCACGCTTTGCTGGGGTCACCGTGACTCTCGTCTGTTCTTGGCCTGTGGCCCGGCACTCTACGTTGTGCGGGTGGAGCACCGCGTTGCCAACCTGCAGCTCCTCTGCCAGCAAGGCATCGCCACAGCAGTGAAGGAGGAAAAAGATGTTGCCAAGCTCACCATGCCTTCCCGCCTCTGTTCTTACGTCACCACTGCTTTTGTCCCCACCATCAAGGTAACATTGGACAGGAGTTGCTAGATCCATTAAAACCATAAAAATGAATGTGAAGAGCCTCTTGGAAACGTACTTTATGGTAGCCGTGACATGAGTTTTGAATTACACTACATCCTAATGTTTTGTGTTTTAGCCCCCCATCCCAGATCCCAACAACATGCGTGATTTTGTGAGCTATCCAACAGCTGGAAATGAGCGTCTGCACTGTACCATGAAGCGTACTGAGGACAACCCTGAGGTTGGGGGACCTTGCTACACTCTGTACCTGGAGTACCTAGGAGGTCTGGTGCCGATCCTCAAAGGCCGAAGAATAAGTAAACTGCGTCCAGAGTTTGTCATCATGGACCCCAAGACAGATGGGAAAACAGGTAAAACTGAGCTTTCTTCATATTGGCTATATATATAACATGTACAATTTTTTAACCTTATTTTTGTTATTACATACATTTAGATTTATGTAATTTTGATTCAAATACAGTGGATTGCAGTTCATAGTAGGGCTGCAACTAACAATTATTTTCATTGTCGATTAATCGATAATTGATCATTTCTCAATTAACTGATTAGGTATTTGGTCTCTAAAATGTCAGAAAATAGTGAAGAATCAGTGTTTCACAAAGCCAAAGATGGCATCCTCAAATGTTTTGATCTGTCATTAAGGAGTAAAGAAACCAGAAAATATTCACGTTTAAGGAGCTTGAATCAGAGAATTTATTTCTTTATTTTTTTTAGAATACTTCATAAACCAGGTAATCAAATATCAGAATAGTTGCCCATTTATTTAATAGCTGACAACTAAACTATTGATTGTTGCAGCTCTGATTTGTAACTCCCATGTCTTTCAATATGCTTTTACTGCCCTCTGTGTAACTAACCTGGATTTTGGATGGCTGTAAAAGAATCATAACATACACATAGTTTACTGTATGTAAAGATTCCAATGGAGCTGCTAAATGCATTTGTCTGGCACAGTACTTTTCCAATTATTTGAGTTTCTTGAGCTGGCGACTATGTTTTAGTCACATAGTGCAGACTGGGCCCATGTTAATTAAAAGCTGCTTAATGGGGGCTGTGATGGCCCCTGGGTTCCTCATAAATCAACCCGCACCCTCCCCGCACAGTGATAAATGGAGCCAGCCATGAAATGGTTCCAGCCCATCCACACTTTAATGTCCATCAAATAAATTAACTTGACCTAAACTGGGGCAGCAGTGGTTCAAAGACTCCATATGCATAACGAAAAAGACCAGAATTGAAACCACTGAGACAATGGTTTGGATTGAATGGGTCTAGAGGCCGATCTGTAGAAACAATGGAACATTGCTGCAGCCATGTTTTTAAGAAATGAGGGTTTCGCCTTGCGGTTGTTAAAACTAGATTTTTGTGCCAACTTAATCATAATCTTAAATTCCTATTTGATTAAGTTCAAAAGTTTCTACCCTTTTGAAACAGCAGGATTATAAACATTTTAACTTGAATTGTTATTTTGAACATCAAGGTTGCAGAGGTTTCCCACGTCATTGTAAATAACAGAACAAAAAATGACACATATAAGCTGTTTAATGTTAAAGTTTATCTCAAGAACTACACATTTGCAATTTATTTATTAGAATTGACTTTACTCTTTCCATTCTCCTTTTTTATTTTCAGATGAAATATACGGCAACAGTCTGATATCTGCAATGATTGACAGCTGTAACTGCTCCGACTCCAGTGACATTGAGCTGAGTGATGATTGGGTTGGCAAGAAATCTCCAAAGATATCCAGAGGCAGCAAATCCCCCAAACTTCCCAGGTAACCAGAGCCCTGATCAGTGTCTACTGCAGAATAGATAGCTCTTTTACAAATATTTCATGTTTTAAGTGTGTGACACTTGGTCCCATCAGCAGTCAACATTCCACATGAAATGGAAAAGCAGCTGTTTGGTTTTCTCCACACAATATTAAAAATATCAAGTGAAGGTGGTTTAGTTAATATATTGCATAATTACTCTGTTTAAAGCAGGAAACATTTTTTTTGCAAATTTTTTGTTTTATTTTTAAACATTCAATGTCTCCCAATTATTCAGCGTTTTGTTTAGATGCATCTGTGGCAGCAAAGAACCAAAGCATGCATTCGGATGTCTCAGATAACTGTCACTCCATCCTCTAACTGCATGAAAACATTAAATGAATCTTTCATTTAAAATTAATTGATTAATATTTCTGACAAATACACACTGCATTATAATAAATAACTCCTGTTTGATTCTTCATTGTATCTCTGGAATTAATTTCATACTTACTGTGGCATCCCTGTAGTCCCTTAACTTTCCTTCTTACATCAACCCTTGGCATATGCTTCTAATTGCAATGAAATGTTCTTTTGGTTGCTTTTGGTTCACTGCATGCCTAAACCTTCTTTTATTTGCTACCTTCTCTGTAGAGACTTAGTTTGTCCCTTTACCAACAGGATCAACATTGATCCCAGGAAATCACCGAAACTGTCCCGTGCTACACAAGAGATCTCCAGGTCACCACGGTTACCTATACGTAAACCCTCGATTGGGTCACCAAGCCTAACACGGAGGGAATTTCCTCTTGATGACATCACTCAGGTAAAAGTAAAATTATTCAAAGCTAATTTATTATTTGTCATTATTTTTCATGTATTTTCCTGGGTCAGCTGTGCTTGGTAACAAAAATAATTTGAGCAAACACACTTGTTAGTGTTGGAGAGTTTGAAGCCTGTGAGGGTCATGCCATAGCTTCACTGTTGTTTGATGGATGGGTTAGGTCAGGTGTGTTCAGAGGTGTGGGCAATGTTATGTTTTATGATAAGCTAACACATTGATCTTTTTATTTAAACATTTGTTTATTTGATATATATGATTTTGAAAGGTTATAAAGAAATACAACTGCTGGATCATTAACTACTCACTACAGCTTTCCAATCAGAATAATGACAGGTGGTCAGATTTTCCTCTTTCAGAGTCCCTCTTTGTCAAAGATGTTTGACATCACATTTCTTTTGTTATTTCAGTTGTTTTTTTTCTTATGATTTTTTGGTGATTAATATTATTCTCTTTGTTCATGTCTTGCAGCAAAATTACCTTGCTCAGGTCACATCCAATATCTGGGGAACAAAGTTTAAGATTGTTGGGCTGGCCACATTCTTGCCAACCAATCTTGGTGCAGGTAACCATCAACAACTTAGAGTTTTGCGGTTAGCCATGAACGAATATATAAATTCCTCATTCCTACCCTGTTCCTCTTTCCTCAGTCATCTACAAGACAAGTCTCCTCCATCTGCAGCCCCGACAGATGACCATCTACCTGCCAGAGGTGCGCAAGATCTCCATGGACTATATCAACCTGCCTGTTTTTAGCCCAAATGTCTTCAGTGAAGATGAAGATGACCTGCCTGTCACGGGCCCTGCTGGTGGCTCTGACGACAACCCACCCTGCACTGTCAACATCCCCATTGCTCCCATCCATAGCCCAGCCCAGGCCATGTCCCCTGCCCAAAGCATTGGTTTAGTCCAGTCACTATTAGCCAATCAAAATGTTCAGCTGGATGTCCTTACAAATCCCACAGCAAACCCTGCTGGGGCTGCTGCTGGTGGGTCAGACCAAAGCCAGGACACCATCCTGACAGCCCAGTACACGGTCCCCTCCAGGTATTCAAGTCCTGGTCAGGTCATCTTTGGGGGACTAGAAATGGGTCGCCTAATGGTGGGACCTCCACCATCCCATCATCCTTCACAACAACAGCAACAACCACCAAGTCACCATCAACAACAACAACAGCAACAACAGCAGCATCACCACCAACAACAACTACAACACCAACAACAAATTCAGCACCACCAACAACAGCTTCAGCAGCAGCAGCAGCAGCTCCAACAGCAGCAGCAGATGCTACAGCACCAACATTTACAACAGCAGCAGCAGCAGCTTCAGCAACAGCACATTCAGCAGCAGCTCCAACACATACAGCAGCAGCAGCATCAACATCAGCTCCAACAGCACATACAGCAGCAGCATCAACTACAGCAGCAGCATCAACTACAGCAGCAGCATCAACAGATTCAACAGCACCTGCAGCAACAGCAGCAAATTCATCAACAGCAGTCACAGCAGCAACATCAGCACCAGATGCAACAACAGCAGCACCACCATCAACTTCAGCAGCAGCTACAAATTCAAATCCCTGTTCCCTCCATGTCATCAGGACAGACTTCATGTGCATCTGTGCACCAGCTCCAGCCGGGAGCACTGCAGATTCAGATCCCTCATCCACCTGCTGATTTAGTGGTTGAGAGAGCAGTGGGAGGCGAACATGAGCACCTGCTGAAAATCAAAACCACTCGGTCAACTCCACAGCTGGCTGAGGGTGATACAGTGGTATTCAGTGCCCCTCTAGAGCTCAGCAAGATGAACCCTCCGCCCCCCTACCCCGGGACAGTTGCTGCTGCTGTGGCTGCTGCAGCAGCAGCTGCTGCCTCAGCATCAGCCTCCAGTGCAGCCTCCAGTGCTGCAGCTGGAACAGGAGGAGGCACCAGCGGGACTCCTCCCCCTGGTGACCTTTGTATGAAGAAGGGAGAGTTCCCACTTTATCCTTCAGGTCAGCAACAAGCGCAGTATCCCACACCACTGGGATATGAGAGGATAACGACATTTGACAGCAGTGGGAATGTGGAGGAAGTATGTCGCCCTCGAACACGCCTTGTCTGCAATCAGAATGTCTACACACTCCAGGGACCTGGCAGCTCCGCCACTCTCAGGGTCACCTCCTCCTCCTCCTCCTCCTCCTCCTCTTCCTCCTCAGCTGACAAGAAGATCCAGCTGCCCTACACCTCTGCGACTCTCAACAGACTCACTGCACCTCGCTACTCCATACCCAGTGGAGACCCACCCCCATACCCAGACCCAGCCAATCAGAACAGTGCTGTTGGCAGGACCCCTGGACAGAGGCTTGACAGCAGTCTGATCCACGCCACTCTCAGGAGAAATAGCCGAGAGGCCGCTCTCAAAGTTTCCCAAATGCTGGAACCACCCAGACCACTGCCTCCTAAGGCTAAAAACAGTAGTGCACTAGCAGCGTCGTTCCAGCAGAGGGTGCCAACAGCCTTATACACCTGTAGTCAGTGTAGCAGTGGATCCAGTGTTGGAGGCACTGCTCCAGGGAGTGCGAATGGAATAGCAGGAGGAACTATTATCAGGCAGGATTTCCCTCCAGGGACTGGGGCCCCACACAGCACAGTTATCGTTCACTCCAACAGTGCTACTCCTTTGGCCTCCCAGTCCTCTTACAACCTGCTGAGCTCTCTTGAAGGATCTGTGAACTCAACAGGAGGAGGAAACAGAGACAGAGCTGATTATGTTAATTCAGCGTTTACTGAGGATGAAACAATGAACCAGTCACTGAGGCATCTTGCGCTAGGAGGAAATGATGCATCAGGGCTGGTTGTCAAACGGCCACCTCCCTATCAGTGGGACCCAGCTGCCACTGAGGAAGTGTGGGTTCCTCAGGAACGGACAGCAACGCTGAATCCCACTGGCCTCCCCGGACCCCACAAACCACCCCCACTTATTCTTAGCCCAGCTCAGCATTTGGATGTGTCCAGGCTACCTTTTGTTCTTTCTCCCAAGTCCCCCACCAGCCCTAGTGCTGCATCATTTCAGGCTGCTGCAGCAGCTGCAGGCTACCAAATCTCTCTCCAGTACCCTCCAACAACTGCCTATTCTGGAGCCCAGCTCCAGCCCATCCCAAGTTCACCACGCCCCTGCTCCTCCCCAAAGGAGTTGGTGGCGCCAGTACCCTTCTCACAGCAAGATGCAACCCTTGTCTTACCTCCAGGTTACCCTGCAAATCTGGCAAACCTGGCCTGCTGCCCTCTCCCACCCATGTATCCAGGGGGAAGTGCTTGTGCCGGGCTGCCAATTCCCCCCATTGCCCTTCACACTCCTTGGGGTACATATAACTCTTGCCCGCCTATGCCCAGTCCTGCAGTGCCACTACCACCCAAAGCCTCCCACATGGCAATAGACAAAAATGCCCTCTCGCCACCTCCTCCACCTCCTCCACCACTGCCTCCTCCACCGCCAGCAGAGCTGCAGAGCCATGGAGGGTTACAAGAAGCTATGGGTGAGGCTGGAGAAGGTTTTCAGGAGGTGCTCTCCCTGACTGAGAGCCCAGTGCCGCAGCGGTCTGAGAAGTTTAGCAAGAAGAACCGCAAGCGGGTTGATGGGCGTGCTGAGGAGGCCAATGTGCCACCTTTGGCTGAAGGGAGCAAGTCGAAAAAAGAGGGCAGAGCTTTGGGTGATTTCAATTCACTCATCTCCAGTCCGCGGCTAGGAGGAAGGGACAAGAAAAAGCTGAAGGGACAGAAAGAGCAGCAGTTGAAGGCCAAGAAGCTGAGTAAGGCCACTGCCAACAGTGAGTTCCAAGACAGTTCAGAAAGTGAGCCAGAGCTGTTCATCAGCGGGGATGAGCTGCTCAATCAGTGCCAGAGCGGTAAGAAGGGCTGGAAGAGTAAGAGGAACTTGAGGGCTGCCAGTGAACTGGACGAGATCAAGTGTCGAAAGGCCAATGAGAAGGAGGACCGAGGGCTGGGCAGCCAGGGATTTGTGTATGTCATGGCTAACAAGCAGCCACTGTGGAATGAAGCCACGCAGGTCTACCAGCTGGACTTTGGTGGGCGTGTCACACAGGAGTCTGCCAAGAACTTTCAAATCGAACTGGAGGGCAGACAGGTAAGAGGAAATAAAACTCATGCATGTTTTCCTCATATTTAAGTGATTACTATAGGATTCAAGCTCTGATGGCACTAGGACATGATGTTAAGGATGGTACCGTCATGGCTACAGTCTGTATTAACTTTTTTGTTTTTGTTTTTCTTCACAGGTGATGCAGTTTGGCAGGATTGATGGCAATGCCTACATCCTGGACTTCCAGTATCCCTTCTCTGCTGTGCAGGCCTTTGCTGTGGCTTTAGCCAATGTTACCCAACGCCTCAAATGAGTTGCCCCCTCCCTACTTACCCTGAGTTATATCTGGGATTTAAATGCAATCTGTTGAAGGGGCACAGTTGTTTCATTTGAGATTAGTAAACTTTAATTTTGGAGAGAAGACTAAAATCAGCCCTGGTCATAGAGAGGGAGAGAGATACAATCACGCTGCACTACACAATGCTGCCACTAGAGTTGGTGCAATAAGCATTGGCTGCATTTTCCAAGGATGCCCTCAGATTTGCTCCGTTCGGCAGTCAGCAGCACCTTGCAAAGCATGTAGGGCCAAAGAGCTGAGCTTTGGTAATCATCATGCAAATAAATGCTGCTTTAGCTAGAAGAAGCTTGTAGACATGATGAACAATCGGTAAAGTGAGAGGAGTTGTCGAGGTGCAGTTTTCAAAAGAAGCAGCAGTAATACTTGAAAACCACACTCTGGAGATAAAAGTCATTTTTCTCCCAGAGCGCACAGGTACTACTGGGCACTGAAATCCATTGCTGTACAAAACTTCAGTGAAACAGTTACCACTTTATTATACTGCTTTTGCTTTTTGGGTTTTATTAAATGACTCAACATGGTGGAGGGTAGGAGGGTCTTTTTGTGTTCGCTCTCTGCCATTCCTTTTGTTACTATCTCAATCTATCTTTGCTGGAACTGAGGCTTAGATATATGCATCACTTAGGAGCACTACTAAGAGTTCACACGTTTCACTGTTGTGAAAGGTGTGTCACTGTTAAAAACTTTGGATTGTTCGAGGAGTAAATATAGATGAGGTGAACTGCAGTCTTTTCCACATGGTTTCCTGGGACTTTGAAGGAAGAAGAAATGTTAACCCTGCTACATGGATTAATTTATATGTACATTTTGTTGTTTATCTATTCAAATATGAATTTTAACATTATTGTCATTGTTTGTGATATACAATCTTCATACCCTGTCAACATGGTTTTCAACTTACCTGCTTTATTTGGGAGACTGATGGCTGAATTTGAATATTGCTGTGTGGTCGGTAGGGGTGTGCAGAATAGCTTTGACTGACATATCCTGTACTTAGTGAAATATCTACATATGGTGACACGGGCTCAAAATAAGTCACCAATGCCTGGATTGAACAACTCTGGCATGAAGTGATTCGTCACCTGCTGTCACTTCTGTGAAGTGAGTGTAATTGGAAAATGGGGGAGCTGTCCCTGCTCTTAAAGACCACACTAAACATGTAAGCAAAGGTACAGGAAATATTTTTGTATATTTCACCTATGCCATTTCATACTCTCTTCAGAAGTCATGTAAATACATATCAGTCATATGTAAATGTTGTAAAGAGACGTGGGTGACTTTGACAGATGTGTTTACACCTGTCTCCACTGTGTTTTAAGTGTAATATCAGGTGTGGAGTGAAGCTGTAGTACTGTTTAACTCAACAGCTACAACCACAAAAAAGTAAACAGTTAAGCTGAAATCATTGTCACTGAATCTTTGAAGTCAGAACTCCAATGAAGGATGAAGCTATTAAAATCTGACACTGAAATCTGAACAGCTATTTTTTTCTTTCTTTCAGGCAGTCAGGCTTGTGTTGAACTGAAGACACAGAGCAGGGCCTAATTAGAATGACTGTCAGTAGAACGCATACCTCTGCCAAGACCCAACAGTCCCCTTTATCTGCATCAAATTGTACTCGCTCATAGATACCAACCACCTAAATACACCTGATTTATTTCATCAAGATCCATGCATTATTTCATGGGAAATTAACGAAAATGTCAAAACCAAACGCCCTGTCTTGCATTGCTAAAGAAAGTGAGAAACAAAATGTCCTGGATCCACACCAAATGTTCTTGTGATCTATTCTGGACCAAGACCTATCCGCCATTTAAATTTGGTGGGAATCCATTCAGTAGTTTTTGTGTAATCCTGCTAACAAACGGACAAAGGTGAAAACGCAACCTCCTTGTTGGAGGTAATTATTAGACAAATATCTGCAATAGGTTATATTTGTATAAGATGGTCGCCAAAGTCAGTAAAAAGGGCAGTAATATTTAGGCTCAATAGCATTAGGCAGGTGTGATTAGGGTCACCCATAACGTTTGTGCCAAAATATGCATTTGCTTAAATTTATAGTTAAAAAAAAAAATAGGCCTAGAATGAAGTGTAACTTCATTCCTTGCTCTGTTTTAGTCTCTGAATTGATGAGATTATTACATTCTTTAGTGTGATCGTTCCATATCACAACGAGATGCATGTCTGTCAGAGGGGGGGAGTGTTGTAGGGAAAAATTATTTCAAATTAAAAGTCTCTACTGATCGTTTAAAAAAAAAAAAAAAAAAAAAAAAATAAAAAAAAAATGAGCAT
>OMLP01010755.1:0-14855 GCA_900302685.1 Spondyliosoma cantharus | reverse complement strand
TTAAAAAAAAAAAAAAAAAAAAAAATGAAAAGAACATGAGCATGTCATGAAGAAAATATCCATCTTTTTGTGTTAGTCGTGCAATATTTTCTTGGAGGAAAAATTCTTTGTCATCACTTTTGACCACAGTTTGATACCGTTCTTTTAGTTCAGCATCTCAGTTGCTGATCTGTACGTTTTTATTTATGAGATTTTTCCTAAAGGAGATATAGTATCTATACATACTGTATATTGTGGAATTTTCTGAACATTTATTTGTGTTGATAAAAAAGAAAAAAAAGAAAAAAAAAATGTTTCAAGTGTAGCCCAAATTGTGAGATGGCAAGGTGAGGGTTGGGAGGGTCGAGAACGGGCAAATTTTCTGTGTTTTGTGAAGTTTGCATTGGATGGAAAAGATGTGAATGAGTAAGTGCCCAGTTTAGTGTAGTCGGTAGACTAGTTATGTAGAGTGTAACTGTCAAGTCAAGGTGCGTCTGTATTCAACTGTGCAGTCTACCAATCCCATCAGTGTTTAATCTATTATCTTTAAAGGTGTGTGATCATGGCTTCTTACACATACACACACACATACACACGTCGTTCACATAAATTCACAAGTGTAAGCCACTGAGTTCATGTTGAGAATTGCCTATGGACTTAGGTTAACGATTCACTTTAAACTGATTTCATGAGATGACCTGTTGTAGATATTGTAGGATTTGACTTTTCTTTAGAAAAGATTATGTGCTTTGTATTTCTAGATGTAGACTTAAATGACAAAAACACTTGAAAAGAAGCTGACTCTGATTTGGTGACTGAACGTTTATAGTGAATGGATAGTAAGGCATGCCATGTAAATTATTTTATAATTGTATATGTCACGCATCTTTTGAATAAAACGTCATTGTTTCAGAAAAAATGCTGTCTTGTCTCCAAACTATATCCAGTATTGTTGTATTTAAAGTTGACATTGTTCAAATCTAGTCAGCTCTTGGACTAGAGTTTGTAAATAGTACCCAAATGTCATACTAGCGTAAAAGTAAAGATATCGTGTTAGGATATTACTTTGGTTAAAGTTAAAGTCACACATGCAAATAGTTCTTGAGCAAAAGTCTTACATTTTCTGACAACAAATATACTTAAGTTTCAAATGTAGTTTTCTGGCAACCTAAGTATTGAAAGTACAAGTAAAAGTGAATAATACACGTGTTTACAAGTATGTACAACATTTAGGATAAACATTTTTCTAATTTTGAGAATCATTTTTGTATCAGATTGCCTATAAAACAAATTAATTTAAAGGGGCATTATGTAAGAATTTCAGTTTACAGCATAACATTTTTTTTTATGTTATGTCAAAGATGTCTGTGCGTTGTGCTGCAGAGTTATCTACTTGAGTTAGCATGCTAACCAGCTAGCCCCAGCTCTGAAAAACTACCTCTCTCTCCAGTGGTCCGAAGCTCCTGTGCTAGCAGTGTAAACGCCAACACTCCCCCTGTAGTTCAACTAACTGCACACCTAACTGAGCGAACAAGCCAACAGTAGCTACAGTCATGGCTGTATAAACGGAATACAGTTGGCATCAGTTAGTTACTCTGGTGATATGCTGCCCCTATTTGTTGTGAGAATGAGGTTAAAACATTTTAAAATGTGATACTCCAAAGTTACTCATAACTACAGTTAGCAAATAAAGTGGAGTAAAAAGTACCGTATTTGCTTTTAAAATGTAATTAAAGTAGCGGAAGAACATATACTCAAGTAATGTTCAGCTACCCCTTAAAATTATACCGAAGTATAGTATTTAAGGTAAATTTACTAGTGTCTCAAACAGCACGTTTTGATAATGCTTTTAAAATACATAATTTCTTTTTAACAAGTATGATGTTTTTATTATCCACACCCCACCTGGACTGCGAAGACGCTGTGTTTAAATGCTGTCCCTGCTGTGATCAGAGGCAGCCGTCTGTCTCTGTCCGTGGTGCTGAACTCTGATCACGTGACCCTCCTCCCGTGTGATGGGTATGAGCTTCCGCCCCCTCTTCGGCTTTTTTTTTTATACAGCCTTTTTTTCTCCCCCCTCTCCTTTGAACCGACACAAACAAAAAAGCTTCGGCTGCACTTTCAATCAAGCGACGTGACAATACGGACGGATCATTGTGCTGTTCTCTAAAGACCGCGGGCTGGTTCCACATCGCCATTTTCAGCCGTCAGACGGCTCGGTGGGATAATGGACAACGACTACTCGTCCGGCTTGGAAAACCCTCTGTACAGCGAGCTGAAATACTTCTGTAGGAAGATACAGGAGGCCTACAATGAGCTGAAGGAGGACCTGACACCTTACCGAGATGATCGTTTTTACAGGTGGCTTTCCTGTTTACCTACCAACACAATAGCACATCCATTTTCATCGGCGTTATATAACAGGGCTATTGTGGCGCTGTATGCTGTGAATTATGACTATAAAACAAATTTGCCCTGTTATGCAGAACAGTTGTATTGTATTGTATGTATTATGGGCATGTTGTGTTAAGATTGCAGATGAAAACGAAAGGTGTTCCTTGCAGGTATTGATGCAGAGTCAAACGTTTATTGCTTTATATTTCATGGCTTTACATTTCAGGTGATGGCAGGCTGAAGGTTAAAAAGCATTAGAACATGGGTGGAAAAGGAAAAATACTATAATACTTTACATTCTCCCCACACGTTCTAAAATTTTAGTTGGTACCACATTTTAGGGGCCTCTCGATTGCTTTCTAAAGGCAACAAGTATTGTCATGTGGAAGACAATTTAGCATTGTATTTCCATTAAATGGAAGTAAAACACTTAACTTCTCCTGAAGTCTAAATGCTGTTAAAATTGGAAGAAATTCATTAACTTATTAGAAACGTTAGCGCATTAGAAATTAAAAGTCGTATTACGCATGCGCGACGTTCAGCGGCTTAGATAGTCTTTACCCTCTCGATTTTGGCTGAATAAATAAATATCTTACCCACAAATAAAACAAATATAAAATATCCACCTAACGTTTAATACTGAAACATACATCACAGTTTCGCAGCCTAAACAAGCATGTATATCCAAAATAAGGACGCGAAAGGACGGAGGGAATCCTACTTTGTTCCCTACGCACTCCAACAAGCATCCTAACCCTTTCACGTTCCCTTCCTGCCCGCTGGCGTCACGTTTCGGTGACGTTGCATTCCAGTTGTCGCAGGCTGATGTTGATACACGGATGTCGATTCACTGCGAGCTTTTTACCTTTTTTCTCGGCACCGAGACTGAAACGCGAAAGACATGGAGCTGTAAGTGTGATATTTAGTCAGCGGACACACCCGAGATGTGTTTCTGACGTTTAAATGTGTGAGGATAAGTGTTAAAGCCACTGTTCATTTTGCTGCCATCTGTTACTGCTAGCATAAACTAGCATGAAAGCTAGCAGTGTTGACATATCCGCACCTGAAAAGCAGGCTGTAGGGTTACAGCGTTAAGCTCAAAACAAACATTACTCGAGTCGGGTTGTTTCTCTCACTCTCTAGTCGTGGCTTTGGTTATTAGTATGTGTGTGTTAACTCCAATAAATGTCCCCTTGTGACAGATTGGCCCCCATGCGGCTCTACACCTTGTCTAAAAGGCATTTCGTCCTGGTCTTCGTGTTGTTCCTGATCTGCTTTGCCCTCACAGTCTTCATTGGGATCGCAGGTATGCCTGATACACGCACGTGTTTTAACATTTGCCCTATCCGGGTGTTGGTCAGAAGTGCAGACTTAAGGGTTCTGAGATACAGAGGAAGTGAGTGAGTCACTCTGCTTCATTGCATCACCTGCTGTTATCAAGCTCTGATAGCAGAATATTTTAGAATGTGACCTGGTTTTAGCCACTTCTCTGCTCTTCTCTGGATTGTCCAAATAAATGCTGCTGATCTGCATCTTTTTAACTTCGGTATCATTAAAGCATTTGCATATGTTGTGACAGCATTAACAGTACACTATGTAGTTGTGGGGAAGAAATGTGAATCAGAACAGAAAAATCTTCATTGACTACTTAAATAAACTAATAAACAAACACACTTTGTTTCCATGACTGAATAAGTTTAATAAAGAAAAAACTGTCCTTAAAGGACAACACAATTTCATGCTGTTTTACTTTGTTTGAAGCTAGAAATGTGGCAGGGTCTGCCAAATATAAACAGTGTTCTGAGGACCTTATTCTCCTCTGAGAAAAGCTTTTGAAAAAATCAATATATCTGAGTTTACAGATCAGTATCAGTATCATTACCTCATTAATATTGTTTGAAAGTTAGTGCCCTTTTAGCTTGATTTATTCAGTTTATATGGCTGCACAATTTTCTCCCTTAGCATAGGACTCTTTTCCTTAGAAAAGCTTCACTTCAGGTGCATACTGTCTAAATAGATTCATTTTTGTCATCCAGGTAGCAAGGTGTCCAATAAAGTTAAAGTCAGACCTTTTGTTTGCAGATATCCATGTTATTTGAAGGCATTTGGGGTATTGCCATGTGAAAAAAACAATGAAAAAATCATCATGTGTTCTTGATTTCTGTAGGTCCAAAGATTATTTCTGAGCAGGAGCACAATGGCGATCAGCTACTTGTCAAAAACTTCTCAGTTAAGGTAAGATGAAAAGGTGTGCGTTGCCATAATGGCAAGCACTTGCACATCAAACATCTTAAATGAATGCAGTCACTTTGCTTCTGCAAGAATGCAAATAAATGAATGGTGATGGGTTGGTGTGATAGTTGCAGATATACCACTAGTGTAAAATTGATTTTTTTTTTTTAAAGAAAGTGATTTGTTATTAGTGTTTGTTAGTATGATCTTCACTTTGCAATTCCCACCTTTACCCTTGCCCTCTTAATTTGATGTATGTTGTGTTTAAGAGAAGCTCTTACTTTGATAACATTTTGTGTTTTTTATATTGATCAAAGCAAAGTAATAATGTCATTCATTGTATAATTTCAGACTGGGCCTTTCAACCTAGATTCTCCCCCCCTCACCACCTACAACCAGCAGCTATGGCTCACCTGTGTGATGCGGACTGACCATAGTAATAGTAAGACCACAGACTGGCCTACAAAAGTCAAGTTGAATATTTAGGGTGTCTCTATGACACACTTCAAATAGCTTTCTATTATTTCTATTTTTCTATAATAACAACATGTTTTTACTGCTGTGTGCATCAGTGGGAGACTTCCAGCAGCCTTTTGCCATCAATGTTGAGCTGAAGGGAGTGATGCAGGATGCCAGTGTGATGCAGATCAACCAAGGACACACAAGATCACGAATGCTACACTGCGGGACTGTAAGTGTCAATCAGCCATATTTCTCTCTGGCTGTATGCTTTCATTATCATTTAGTCAGGCAGCAGTGTGAGTTTATGAAATGTCATTAATAATGATTGCAGGATGTGATTTGATCGTCATGTACATTGACAGATGGTGACATCCTCAGAGCAGTTTAACAAACAGCGTTTTTTGGTCTCTCCTTACAGATATGTGATGAGATCATTGTGCTCCATCTGGGCTATCTGAACTACACCCGGTACCAGGTCATGGTGAGCTTCAAAGGCCTTGAAAATATCACGTATGAAATCAAAGTCAAGTTTGTGGTAAGTAAAGAACACTGGCAGGGTTCTTTTTCAGCTCGTGAATTAAACTGTGATGTTTGTATTTTTGTTGTTGCATGAGATAATTGAGCTCACAGGTCTGTCACAGCCTCTTAATGTTTTTTGATTCTCTCCCTCTGTTCCCTTTTTCAAATTCCTCCTCAGTGGAAAACGTACAATCCCACCTTCTCGCAAGTGGAGATCTGGTTTCGGTTTGTCTTTGTTGTGCTGACCTTTATGGTGACGGTAAGAGGACAAATTGCTTTTTATCAGCACATCATCTGTATCAGCCGATAAACACCTTAAAATGAAATGTCAATGTCTCGGTCTCAACCCCTCAAAGTGTTGGTTTTGTGTCGGTGTTGATACACTCTGGTCTTGGTCATGATTTGCTCTCCATTTACGTGGTCCAAGCTGACCAATTGAATGGAAGATAAATTGTGTAATTCAGAGACTTACAACTGACTTTTACCAAATGTAGGACTAACGTTTTTTTCTTTCCATGTTCTAGTGTATGTTTGCACACTCACTGAGGAAGTTCTCTATGAGGGATTGGGGCATAGAACAGAAGTGGATGTCTATCCTGCTCCCTCTGCTTCTACTCTACAACGGTGAGCTTCAGTGATTTCTCCTCATGTCTTTTTACCCTCAATTTCCCCATCAGGTTAAAGCCTGTTAAGTCACCTTTATTACCATTACAGATGCACCTTTATATTCACAGCCAAATGTCAACTGCATATATTGTGTATCCTTTCCAATTTAAAGAGGGTCAGGTGTGTTGCTTACTGTTTGTTTTTTTCTGTTCAGATCCATTTTTCCCGCTGTCATTCCTGGTGAACAGTTGGTTTCCAGGGACGTTAGATGCCTTCTTCCAGGCTCTGTTCTTGTGTGCCCTGCTGCTCTTCTGGCTCTGTGTTTATCATGGCATCAGGGTTCAGGTGGGTCCACGACTAAACCTTTGCTGTACTGTTTTGCTCTTATTTTTAGCTTTTTTTTTTTTCATGCTTTTTGTGATGTTTCCACAGGGTGAGAGGAAATGTTTGACCTTCTACCTGCCTAAGCTGATCATTGTGGGTCTTCTGTGGCTCTCGGCGGTTACACTGGGCATATGGCAAACGTAAGTCTTGACCTCAATGGCCACTAGCAGCTGGATTCAAACTGTGAATTTAAACAGGACTGACAGGTTTCTACTCTCTTTTCTGATCTTGCAGGGTTAATGAACTCCAAGACCCAACCTATAGCTATAAAGTGGATATAGCGAACTTTGAGGTGAGAACTTTAATGGAACTTTACATGATGAGTTTAATCAGTGTAATGAAATGAGAGTCAAAGATGGAGAAAAAGCAAACATTTTTTTATGTTTTTAATCCATATTTTATTTCATTTTTATAATCTGTATTTCACCAGGTAAGACAACAAGAAAAAAAATTATATTTTCAAGGACACCAAAGGAAAAAAAAAGCACAAGATAAACAGAAGTTAAGGTAGAGGTTGACAGCCATCGCTGGGCCAATTTTCAAACGTGAATTATTTTGGAACCTCTCAGTTTTTGAGGTCCACAGGGCATTAATAATAGACGAAGACCAAAATGCCACTGGATAGAATCGGTCAGAATCAGTGCAACGCAGTGTTTAGTGTAGTGCTGAGCAATGGAAAATACCTAGATACTTTCTTCTTGGTATCTAAATGACTAAAAGGTACAGAAAGTAAACGTAAAACCTTGAGAGCAACTGTGCATGTCAAAGTATGTCCACTAAAATCAACAATCATTAACTCTGGTTCAGTCAGAATAAATGATTCATTTGTCATGTTAGATGTGAAAATATTCTGGCTGATGCTCAGCTTTCCTCTTCAGCCATCTTGGTTGCTTTGTATCAAACCTGACCCATATTAGACAAACAGTTGTGATTGGCGCAACACAGACTGGAAAGTAAGAAAATCTGTCTGAACAGGAAGGGTACCAGATGTCTCTGTGAATGCAAATAAAACATGAGCTTGAGTCGTCTTCTTCTCAGGCTCCAGTAGAGGTACAGGTTGTGGTAATGCTTAAGACTTAGTGTTTGGGAAGAATTGTTCTATTTAGTATTCAGCAGTTGGATAAAATCTGGTGTTTTTCTCTAGGGCATGAAGGTCTTCTTCCTGATTGTAGTCGTCCTCTATATCCTCTACCTGATCTTCCTGGTTGTCAGAGCTTGTTCTGAGCTCAAGAACATGCCATACTCAGGTATCACAGTATGCCTCACGTCTTTGCATTTGATTCACGCCAATTCCTATTACTATGATAACATTGATTATGATAAACCTATTAATTAATGCTCTCTGTGTGTTCTTCATCACTAGATCTCCGGCTCAGGTTTTTGACAGCGCTGACATTTGTGGTCCTTGTAATAAGGTCAGTTGCAAGAAATATACAAGAACTAACAGGAGTCTTTAATGATTTTTTTTAAGGCCCTTTGCAGTAAATTTGACTTAATTTGATTCTGATCTTCCTGTTGCCCTTTCTCCTCCAGCATGGTCATTCTCTACCTGAGGTTTGGTGCCAAGGCTCTCCAAGACAACTTTGTTGCTGAACTGTCTACTCATTACCAAAACTATATCCTTTTTAAATTATATTTCATTTTGACCATGATTTCACTTAAATGTACCACATGAGATTGCATGCTGAAATTGAGAGAAATTATTCCTTTACTCCAGACATACCAGCTGAATTTTTATCATTCTATGGCCTACTCAACTTTTACTTGTACACATTAGCATTTGTGTATTCCCCCTCCAAGAATGCCCTTTATGGTAGGTAATACAGTACAGTGTCAATGCTGTAAATTATCGACAAATGCATCAACCTAACTGGTTTTGTTTGATTTCACAGACTCCCAGTTAAAGGATAATCCTGCCTTCTCCATGCTAAATGACTCCGATGATGAAGTTATATATGGGTAAGCGTTTGTTTACTTGATTGCCTTGTGAACCTTTAATCCTTACAGTTTGGGAGGTAGTATTCACTGTGTGAACTGATGTTTTCTTCGTCTTCGTAAAGGAGCGATTATGAGGACATGCCTTTACAAAATGGACGAGCTATCAAAGCAACTGCCAAGTACCAGGATGAGAGTGACAGCGACTGACGTGGATCTGCGTCTCTGTTGGAAACTATGAAAATGCAACAAACTGTCACACTATAAATGTGTATGTGTAAATAAGGAGTATTTGCATTGGTAATGCAAAATGACATACTGTAAGTGTACATAAATCTATTTTTAAAAAAGGATAAGTTACATGTCGACTGAATGTACTGTACTTTTACTTCATTGTTTATGCTTTCAGCCTCATTGAAAACATAGGAAACCGAATGATGTAAAACATTACAATTTTGACCTATTTGTAAACTTTACTTTCTCATAACCAGCATTACTTCACAACTTTACACTTCAAAATATTTGGGGAAAGTGCTAATATTAATTGGGGATTTATTTGCGTTTGAAATCAATGTTTTTGTTTTAATGCTTAGTGATGAACCACTGTCCTTTTTCTATTCTTGCACTGATGTTCTTGCCATTCCTTTCCGCTCTCTGGCAGTCTGAGATGAATGAGAATGCATATATCTGGCTAAAGCTGAGGAACATTATACTGATGGTAGAAAGTAAAGGAAGCTTATGCTGCAACTGCTATGTACTCTTAACGGTACATCGTGGCTCGTCAGCATTGACATGTTTGGTGAATTTTAGTGCCATAGCAGTATTGGTTGTTGACAAACTCTAGTTGTCCTCAGACATGTTTAAAAAAAAAAAAAAAACAACACAGAGAGCCTTAACTGGAGTAGATACCACTGATCTATTACCACTTCTTACCAATTCTTCCCCTGGAAAGAAGCTTTGTTATTGCACTTATAATGAATTGTATTTATTTTGCCAAAAAGTGGTGGCATTTGATACTGTATTATCTCATTATATGGGTGGATGGATTTTGATGACCTGCAAGACTTTTACACAACTTTACGTAAATGGACTACTGATCTATCATGTTAAACATTTCTTATCCACGCAGTAGATAAACCATTGGCCAAATATCTTTTGCCTTATGTAGAACATATTATTTTAAATATTCTGGGTTTTTTTCTCCTGTAACTTTCCTTGTATTGCCTACAATGTGAGACATGCTGCCCTTTCCTTTCTTTTATATAACTGAAGCTTGTGGACAAAAACAGCCAAAACAAACTTTGCTCCTCTTCCTTACAAATAATATCTCAACGTGTATTCTAATCAAGATGGTGCCTTGTCTTTATATCACTGTTTTCTTCGTAATGGGCAGCAGTTTCAGATCTGTAAATGCTTTGACATAAATGTACATTTTTGATTCTTTCAGTTTGAATGTAGCTTATGGTTGTTATCGGTGGTGAAATTAGGTTATTGTGAGTGCTGATATGTTTGAAGTTCTTGCCATTTTTGTTGCTTTATGAGATAAAAGCTGTGCATGTAGCACTCTGTCATGTCATGTGTAAATAAAGCAAAGTATATACAGCATGGTATTGTTTTAATCAATAAGACTTAATATTTAAAAAAAATGCATATATTGAAATATAACCAACATAACATGCTGGTTCTGGAAAAATACACAAAATCCTTTACATTTCAAACACACTGGAACAATGTAGTCTGTTCAGATGGCCAGTCCAAAAACATTGACGATGCAGTACATGGACTTGTTCTCCCATCTGACTGCACAGCTTCCTGTTGGGTGTAATAAAGAGTGAAGTCAGTGACAACTCCGCATTTACATGTTTAGAGTTGGTGACTCTCAAGCTAAAATGAAGCATTTATAAGACGGCTACCTTGGTCAAGAGCACACCAATAGTTGCTGACAGAAGATAAAAAACGTATATTTATTGACATCTCTACCGCTTAGGCACTTAACACTTCACAAGACTGTCATTAGGGCTGTAATTACATCAGAGTTTCCCTACTCTATCGTGACCAAATGAATTCAAAATAATATAATAGTGATATCTATGTCAAACTTTGTTTACAGATGCTCTGTCTCCTATTTTGGCAAATAAAATACCCTCAAAATACAAGTGTAGAAAAAAGAGAGCGAGTCTGTAACCATGAACCAGCAAATGATCTCGACACTCCAAACTGTTCGTGGATCAAAACATAACTTGAGTGAAACCAGTCATACAACACATAGTGGATCACTTCAAAGCTGCATCTATGAAAAGCACAGAGGTGTTTTATTTTACCATCAGTAGAGTTGTCCCAGAAGCATGTGCTAGCTGTTTGCAGACCTGCTCCATTCTTCTGCATGATGATACATGTCACTGTGGGGAGAAAACACACATCTTTTAATGCTAGCTTCAGAGCCCAACAACCATCCGAATAATATTATTTCATGTTTTGAGAGGCAGCAGTGCACATACCAATATATTTGAAAGGCTTCCCAAGCTTGCTGAGCTGACTGAGGCACTGTTCCACTACATTAGTTGTCCACTGGTTCACTCTGCTGTGCTGGTAGGCATTTCCTCCTATGGCTGCTTCTACTGACTACACACATTTTAAACAAAGTAAGGATGTTATTTAGACCACACCAAATCGCTTTAAATTGAAAAGTGTTGCCGTTACATTCTCTATTATATTTGTTTCTTATGTATATACATGAATAGATAATATATACACATGCACCTTATTCCTGCTGTCCTATATTTATACAAATAAATATATATACAGTATATACATATATTCATATACTGAATACTGTGGGTCGATTCATTATCGGCCTGGACAATAATCAAATCCTATATTCAGCATTTATCTCATTATTTGAATCACTATTTTTTTTTTTATCTGATTGTTGATAAAACTATTTAAACATGCACTCAATCAACTAATGTATTGTGCATGTGTATGTATACTAAATTAATGTAGAGAGTAAAAAAGTACAATATTTGCCTCCAACATGTAGTTGAATTAAGTATAAAGTACCATAAAATGGAAATACTCAAGTCAAATACAAGTACCTCAAGACTACACTCAAATATAGTACTTAGTTACATTCCATCACTGTAAATTGATATTGTAATGTAACTAATATATATCAGTAATTCATGTCTTTGAAATCAATGTATCATATAACACAATCTGACAAGAAAAACACTGTATGAAGACGTTATAATCAGTCTGTGTACGAGGATGGTGATAGACGGTGCCTAGCAACCGTTACAGTGTCCTTAGCAACCACAGGGTAACGTTAGCTAAACACAAAGTTGCTAGCTAACGGAAGCAAAAAGCCGATAAAACCTAAACTTTATGGACAAACCGGAAGGCACTGAGACTATGTTTTTCTTACCTCTTTTATTATTTTGCTCACTTCTTCAACGACGAACGCAGTCTGTTCAATGAGAAACAAAACAGTAGCGTTAAGGTTTAAGCTAGCCAGTGGACATGTCTGCTCGCCTTGCATTGCTTTCTGGACCACACAAGATATAACTGTGTGGTAATATCTCAGTGTTATTCGAAGGTGACAAAAATACAAGCAACAATTACTTTCAAGTGTCAAACCTACCTCCTCTTCTGTCTGATACTCGTCCATGACTAAAACAAGTGACAACAATCCTCCGATGTCGACTTTCAACACAGGAATATGACTTCCGGTTGTATTCCTTCATCTTAAGGTGACGTCTTTACAAGTCTGCAGGACTGAGGAACCAAGAAAAGGACACATTTCTCAGCAGAGTACGAAATGAATCTTTCGGATGAAAATTATTTATTAAATCGTAGCTTTCCTCATCGATGCTTGCTGTTTAGTAGTTGTTCATACATGTTCATAAATGTATTTAAAATCACACAATATTGAATCGCCATTTGACCAAACATTCAACCAAGAAAGATGCCTGAAATTATGCGAAATGGCGGCCAACTGTAAAATCAATGAATAGATAAATAGATAAAGAAGCCCACTTTGCCTGGACATGTTTGGTAATTTGATAACTGGCTGAGACCCTTATCACATTTGCTACATTTCCCTATGATCATGTAATTGATTAATCATTGGATCTTAGTACACAACTGTATCAGCAGTCCTGGTATGCTGACAAACGACCTCTTGTATTTGGAGCAGTCCCATTCCGACCAACAACTTTGCAGTAGGAAATCCTGTTGTCTATCTGCGTGTTATATTGATTAACACTGTAGCATTTAGATGCAGTCTTTAAAACTGTAGCTTGGATTAAAACGTATTTTAATGTCCACTAAACGTCTAAACTATCAGAAACTCACAAGTCCATTACAGAAACTTTACAGGGCAAAAGTACTTATTGAAAGTCGCCATGGACAAAAGCGTCTCCTAAATGCCCTGAATGTAAATTCAAATGTAATCACTGAGCTCCACCTGCTGGTTACTGATAGAAAAGGTGTGATTTGACGTAAGGTAACGTATGCAACCGGCGACTAGGAGTTCGAGGAGGGCGTGACTTCCCGCTTGGGAAATTGACGATCGGAGAGAGGAGTTGACAGTTGGAACCGTTTGTCAGGTCTCGATTCTGACAACTCTGTGCTTGATTTTCAAGTCGTGTTCCTGATAGTGAGACAAGTCGTAAGAATCACAAATTGGTGTATTGTGAGTACATATTCTTTACCAAGATAGACAATCAGGAAGACAGTTGGTGCAGTATGGATGATTTGGATCAAGACGATGGGAACTGGCAGGCAAGGAGGATAAATAAGGCAAAGCGAGTTAGGGGAGTGAAAGAGAGTGAGGAGAAATGGAATGTGGTTGTGAGGTTTGAAGAGCCAGGAGTGAAGAGTTTGGATCCATTAAAATTGACGAAAATAATTAAGAATCAGGTTGGCGAGGTTAAATATGCTAGAATTCTGAATGATGGCAATCTATTAATTGGATGTAACTCTGAAGAGCAGATTGGAAGTGCCTTAAAGCTGCAAGCTGTTGGGAAAGTAGTGGTGGTAAAGGTGGTGAAAGTGGGTGAACAAGGAAGTAAAGGAGTGATTTATGGGATTCCTGTAGCCACTGACATGAAGGAGCTGGTTTGAAATCTAAAAGAAAAGTGTGATGCTGTTCAGAGTGCAAAGCGTTTAACCAAGGGAGTTGAGAAAATAGAGACTGAGTCAGTTTTGTTTCAGTTCAGCACAAAAGAGTTGCCTGCAGAGCTGTACTTTGGATTTATGAGATACAGGGTAAGAGAGTTCACTCATAAGCCAAATACATACGAAATACGTGAACCAGAGGCAAAATGGCCACTTTCCTTGACAGCGGTCAAATATACTTAGCAACGGTCAATTACACGAAATTGGGAAGGCCCATTCAAGTGAATGGAGCATTCTACAGCATTAAGAAGAGCCGTGTAATAAAGGCCAATAGCTCTAACTTCTCACTTAGGTAAGTTAATGGAAAGGTTGGTGAATGGAAGGATAATGCACTTTATTGAAGAAAGGGGCTGATGGCTAGCTGTCAGAGTGGCTTTAGAAAGAGGAGAAGTACTATTGATTCAATCATATGTTAGAGGATGAAATAAGAAAAGCACAGGTAAAGAAAGAGACTGTTGTGTTGTATTTTTAGACGTGGAAAAAGCAAATGACATGCTATGGGTAGAGGGTCTTTTAATCAAAATGCATATGTTTGGAATTGGGGGAAATATGTTTAACTGGGTAAAGGATAATAAATAATAAATAAATAATAGAAGTACTCAGGTGAAAGTAGGGGCAGCAACATCTAGAAGGTGTTTGGTAGAAAATGGGACACCACAAGGTCGTGTGATTAGTCCACTGCTGTTCAACATAATGATTACTGATGTTTCTTCTAACGTTCAGCCAGGAATTGGATAATCACTATTTGCAGACGATGGTAGCCTATGGAAAAGGGGGGAAATGTGAAGTATACCCAGTAGGTGATTTGTTAATTTTTAACAGGGGGGACGGCCCAATGGCAGCACCACCTGCCCCGACACACCTATGTACACCTCCCAAAGGACATTGTTACAGGACACCTCAACCATAACTGTGACCTTTCTAATTCTACAATTCCATTTTATCCAGTTATCTTCCTTCTCTCTCTACTACAATTGTCTTTGTATAACTGAATTATTGAGTAAATGCACCTTTAAATTGTAGCAGTGGACTGAGTTTATTCAGGCAGGTTTTCTCATGTTTCTCACAATACACTTCAAGAAGGGTTATTTTAAGTTACATGACCCCTTGGAACTTTTTACCATCTAAATTCCTCCGGATCAATGTATTGTACTTGGCCCTATGTC
>OMLP01010754.1:0-12208 GCA_900302685.1 Spondyliosoma cantharus | reverse complement strand
AGATATTGTTATCGGGATATAAAATTAGCTATATCAAGATATAACATTTTGTCCATATCACACAGCACTAGCAACAGTCAGTGCTGGTTATATATCACAGGAGTGGAAAGAGCCCAATCATTTTTATACATACCAGTAAGATTAAAATAGGAGCCTACTTTTAGTCTTGACTAGCTGTCAGTGACTAAAATCCTTTACTGGAAGGAAAACTGAGTGGGTAGTGGTGTCTCTGACTCATGCTTTTGCTACGATCAGAGCAAAATGTATATCTATAGTCTCCCCCTCAGGTACTTTACATACATTCCAAGGAAGATATGATAAACATGTGAGCAGGACCCAATGACTCGCCAATCCCAATGAAGGTGACTACAGAACTTGTGTCCATCTTCTACCCAAGCAACAGAGCACGTATCTCAATAGCCAGGCTCAAGTTAAAGGCCTGGGGCAAACTTCATTGCCCTGGTGTGCACAATTAAAGACAAGCACAGACCGGTTTTCCTTCACCTCACCAGTGGTGCAGTTGGCCCAGCTAAAGTGTAAAGTGAAAAAAGGCCTGCGTCTGGAACCCACAGAGAATTATTAGGAAACGCTCAAACATGCTGATTGAAAAAATTAAGAAAACATTTTTTTCAATTAGCATACTTGGATGTTCACACTAGCACATCAACTATGGTTGGACCTGCTGCTCATGAGCTGGTGCTCAGTCATACTGCTTTGGGAAGCAGCTGACAAACTCTATCCAGACTCTATCTAAGAGATGATATTATGAAGTGCTGTAAAGGGGACTAATAGCAGTCTGTCTCTGGTGTCTGACCTTGTGCTCAATCATGCTGCTGATCTCAGGCAGGAAGTTCTGGCTGATGACACGGTAGAGATGGCGGTCCTGTGGGGAGGTTTTGTCCTTGATGCTCTCCGCCAGACGGACCCATTGTTCCTCTGTATCACACACAAGAGACCAAGCGCCTCGCTTATGGCCTGGTGGAAGCAAAGAGGAGAGACATTGATTCAAGTGAAAATGTGTGGAGACAATTAAATTCAATGGCAGCTGTAACCAAACTTTAATAAAGCACAAATACACACGTTCCTCCATGTAATCAACATGAAAATGGAATTGCTCAAATTCATGAGATCACTTCACCTGGCCTTGGGGGGAGATCTTCCAGCCCATTTTCTGTCTTCACTTCTGTTACTTCACTCTCCACCTCACTGAAATGTAAAAAAATAGAGGGATTGAAACCAAACATGCAAGAGTTGAAATTTAAGAGAAACTGTCATACATAATGTTTTTATGTTTTCATGACTATTACGCTTTATGTAATAAAGTTGTTGTTTTTTGTTTCCCCTCCTTAGCTTTCTGCTAATATTTCAGCTTCACTTTCACCTGAAATTAAATCTAAACTGAGAATTCTTTTTAAAACACGACATCTTCCCGGTTATGTTTTTCCCCACAGCGCAAATTTGAATACAAGGGGACTACACTCATGGTCACAATATGGTTGGAGAGTAAGTGGCCAAAAAACACTTCATTAATCATTTATTGCATTTTAGATCTAGCAGATGATGACTGACAAGGGAGCAAATGAAATGATAATGCATGCCTACAAATAACCCATCACGTGATCACCATCTTTAACACGCTTTTACAACTTTTTGTTTATTGTTTTAATACACGATTGTACAAACCTTCATTTATATGTACACACTCAAAAACCACATTGCAATCAGCAATGGCGTCTTGCATTTTCTTTTGACATAAACACTGCAGCTATGCAACACATGCACAACTACATGTGTAAGCAAAGTCTGCAATGGGCAATTGGCACTGACAGCAACTCACTTTAGCTGAGGATCTTCAAGTCTTTTCTTCTTTGGTGGTCTTCCCCTTTTCTTTTTCTCTGGTAATGTTAGTTCAGTGGGTTCACTGTTGGACAAACAACAAGCAGAAGATAACTTTTTAAATGACAGCCTATTAGCAAGGGGTAATTAGCAGTGGGAGACCTCTGTAATTAACCCTCAACAGACCTGTAAACAAGTGTCAAACTGCTATTGCAATTACACATCTACCACATGCTCTAAGCAACCACAGAAAACATGACCAGTATCATAACATTAATTCTTGGTGTACTGGAATGAGACAGAGGGTATTTACCTGATCTTCTCTGCTTTTCTCTTGACTGGCTCTTCTTTGTACATACGAGTGCCGTAAAAGTACCAGTAGAGGGCTCCATTTCCATCCTGCCCCAGTGGTTCCACCCTTAGGCTATCCGCATCTAGTCCCTGATGGGGGGTGGGGGTAGAGACATTACATTTATCAAATCATGTGTAGGATTCTGTTTTTAAATCATCAGTCACTCGTGGGTGACGTCATTCAAACCTTTGAGCCTACATAGCTGTTAATCGTATACTGAAATGAAGCACTTCCAGTATCTTACTGAACGCATTCATACATTTTTTCAGATAAATTATTTCTAAAAATGTTATCTCATGTGAATACATATTCAAGAACAATTATAAACTGTCAGTTTTTAAAAGCTGCACCTTAGATATGCGTTGAGTTACTGTCCAAGAGGCCATCTTTATCAGGTGTCATAAAAGCTACAGTTCTTCAGATTCAGCATTCAGACTTCTGGCATTCGGTTACAAATGTAAATTTCTATGAAAATCTTTCAGCTCCTCTTCCGGACACAGTTAAAACAACCAAACAATGTTATTAAATGATTAAGAAGAATGAAAAATCTTGTGGTGCTTTAAAATTCACCAACCAGTTCTGGGATCAAGCGCTGTCAGTGTGCTTTCACATCATGTTTAGAAATCAGAAACCTCCTGATACCAATTAAAACTACTTCTACTGTAAAAAAAATAAAAATAAAAAAGTAGCAGATTTATTCATGTACTTATCATAAAGTAAATGGGATACAAATGCTTATAGGAAAGGTACCATCACATTTCTGTGGTTTTGCATTAACTGATGTAGTTTCATTGGTATTTTTGGTTGGTGGTTTTGATTTAAATTCAGTTATGACAGAATTATACAAACAAATATAATACCTCAGAACTGAGCGTAATGCATATAACTATTCTATCGTGAATGTGTACCTTCAGTAGGTCAAAGACATCAGCAGCATCCAGACGGTAGTCACACAGCCGGTGCAGCAGTTCCACCTGAGTGCGAAGGGGGAGATTCTCAAAGGGGCCCTCTCGAAGTGGGTTGGGCTTCCCTTCTTCCAGTTCCCACCGGTAGCTGATGATGTCGTCCAGGTAACTACTGAATGCCTCTGGGCTAAAGGACAGAAGAGAGACAGCAGGTCATATATGTTTCTCAAGACCACATAAATGCATATCTTCCTGATGTATGAAGACATTTTCAACATTAAAATCTCTTTAAATACAAATATTGACAAATTACGCACGTATTGCAGCAAGCAAAGCTCTCTCACAGTCCCCTATTCAGTTATATAAGAAGCAATAGCTGACATTCTAGTGGCAGAAGTAGCATTGATTACATGATCTTTAGCAGTTGTTGTGTGTAATGCCAGATTACTTTGGTTTGTTACATCTGTCACGTCTTCCTAAGTGTGTCGTGCGTTTTTTTGCATGCTTTGTTTTTTCTTAAATTTGGTTTTGCAAGTGATTATTAGATTTAGGAGGGCTCAGCAATAAGGTTTGCCCAATTGCCGAGGGCATGTTAAAGTAATTTAGAAACAAACACAAGTGGGATAAATCCTGAAAAAAACAGAAGGAAAAAAAAAGAAGACATTTTTTTTCCAGAGCCGATGATGGAAGTAGCTAAGGAGTGAGCCATCTTGCTTTCTTCTCTTCTATGTTGAGAGTACATGTACAGTATCGATCAAGGACTCGCAAGAAAATGGCGGTGCGTAAAGATGTTTCTGTTATGAAGCAAATAGTTGAGCATCTTTTTACATAGGGTGTTGTAAGAGGATGTGGGCGAAACTCTAAATGTATGCACAGTTGGCGCAAGTTTGTCAGCAGGCGGATAAGATCAAACATTACTATTACCTTCAGTTTATGCTGATATTTAGAAACCAGGGTAAACCAGTTGTTAGATTAATTTATTTGACTTTGTACATGCTTTTATTATCTGAAGTGGTAAGTAGTAAAATTAAAGTTTAACTATAATCAAGATGTTTACAAATGGTCACATAATTCTAATTATTTTAAATTAGAAAAAATAAACCAAAATGAATGTTTGTTTTGTCCACTGAGATCTGTCAGTATGGATAAATGCAACCAATTCAATTGCAAATGTGTGCACATTTTAAAGCCAAGACACAATGTGTCAATATCGGCTAGTGTCCTTTTTTGATGCAAAGTTTAGGAAACAAACAAAGTTCTAACTACCATAGTGGCTGGTGAGACAGAGGAGGAGGAACAACAACAACAAAAAAAGATTTGTTTCTTTGAATGGAGTGGGGTTGTATCTCTGCTACGACTGGGAGCTGATAAATAAACGTTGGTTCCGGTTCAGGTCTATCCGATTAATCTGTACCTTTCAGTTCCAACTCACATGAACAGAACAAGGGCTTGGGGCAGGGGTGAGCATCTATGCAACGGCACAGAGAAAGAGGGACAGAAAAAATGGCTTATCTTGAAAGAGCAGTGTGCACTTTTCACACAGCTGCAGGCTACCCCCTCCTCGCTACCCCATCTCTCTCCTACTTTCTGCCCCTCGTTCTCTCCGACATCCTCCCTCCCTCCTGTCCCCGCTCCGGCAGAGCGTTTAACACGTGCGGATGAAAAGGGCAGCCCTGTGAAAGGCCAGTGCTGAGCAGCCACCCCCAGGATGCCAGCGCCTGTCCAGTCCAATAAAGCAGGTTGTCCTCCTCTTACCGGCTGCCCGGGTGGAAAAACTGGATCATTCCTGCCTCTCATCTTATCGCTTCACTGGTACCACTATGCTACTTCCAATAAAGGGCTAGAGTAGGGTGTGCTTAAAAGGGGTAGCCCCATGAGATATTAGATATGTGGATTATATGTGTGGATTTGAATAACAGCCTCTGCTACACCCTCACTTTCTCCCATTATTTGATCAAAGTTTCAGTGGTTATGCTGTTCTAGTATAATGTGTTAGTGGTAGAGCATGATTTCACCACAGATCCAGTCACCATATGGTGAGTAAACTCTGACGTCTCAGCAAGTCATTGTGCCAGTGAGTCAGACTTCCTATGAAGGCTCCTGGGTGCTATGACTAATCTGAAGAATATGGAAATACTGTTTTTCCTGGCAGCTACAAATCAAACGATATTAATTGCTTATATTCTATTGTGCCTGTGAAGTTTCATTTGAAATTGTAGGAAATGCTTCCGCTGTTCTGGTTCTGACAATGTTGGGACCTAGACTGAAGTCTTCAAAACCCATTTCAACAATAGAAGTCAGAGCAGGTTTGCACTTATTTAAGCACATTATTCAGTAGTTCAGCTAGCACTGAATGTCTGGTCAGCTTCATAACCTTGTTTGCTTATTATTTCATCAAATATCTGAAATTACACTGTATACCTCCACTCAGGCAAAGTTCTTATATGGCTGCCTGTATTTAGACAATATCTAGAACTTAATTCCCAGCCTTACTGCAGAGAAAACAAAATGCTCGATTCCTGCTCATTTTTCGACAAAACAATCATTTTAAGTTGTCCGACAGCTGCTTTATTGGCAACCACCATGTTCGCCACAAACATGACGCACAACAAGTATCACTTCCTATATGTTCCCAATAAGAGTTCCTGTTTCCAAGAATACATGATAACTTGTATCATCGCACACAACCTGTAATTAATCAGGATACAATGCAACCAGTACAAAACATTACTATCTGTAACTTTTTAGCGTACTTTTGAAGAAATTCATTATTAATAATGACCCATTAGGGACAAAACACAGTGACCCCTAAACTCAGGTATGCATAACTTAAAAAACATTTTTATACTACTAGACTTCAGTTTCACTTGCTGCTGGTCAGTTGTAGGTTGCATTTTACAACAACTTTACTATTGCTTCCTCAACCATGACTAAAAATCTCATCCATTTGTTGTGGATGCCATGAAATGCAAAGTCCTTGAGTTGAAATGACATTAATTTCAGCAGCACACAGATTGATTTTCTTTGTTCTACACTCACGTGATGTCATTGCGCTGGTAGCATCCCTGCAACAGACAAGCAATGAGATCCCCGAGGAAGTCCAAGTCCTGCAATGACAGGGCTTTCTCCAGCTCCTGGAAACACAAAACAAAGGAGATAGTACAGTCAAATCAAAGAACTCTGCAAGGAATTTAACTTAACTGACCAGAGACACTGGTGCAAAGATACTCAATTTACAGATATGACATTATCTTAACTGTTGCCACTGCTCAGCTACTTAAAAATGGAACCAAAGACTTTCAAAAGACAACTTTAAGGGCAAAAAGAATAATGAGCAGGCAATTTTTGAGGCATCGAACAGTTGTTAGAGTCATTATGTAAGAAAAGGACAGACGACATCTCACAAGACATTCCGTTTCTTAATGTCTCAGAATACACGTTCGTATCAGTATAAGGCAAGCTGGCAGAGGTAGGTGGCAGGAGGGATGGTTGGAATGTACAAGTTGTCTGGTTGGGGCTTCTTGGTTTGCCACAGGTTCTTTGGCTGGAGCCGAGGTTCAAGTTCAGCCATGACCCCTCTCCTGCCTGGCATTGTGTTTCAGCCATTGAGGTTTTATGAAGCGGCAGTAACCGGCAGAGCAAACTCTAAAAGACCTGAAAGCACCAAGGAGATATGGCAGGCAGCAGGAGCCTAGAGCTGCTGCACAGCAGTGCCCCCTCTTCTCCTCTGCTGACCAACCAAGACACAGGACCCCACACGGCTTCCCAGCATGCACTGCTCTCCCCAATGATACCCCAAAGGCTCTATAGTAGAACAGGAGGGGAGAAAGAGGGAACAGGAGGCTGAGAGGGCAGAAATGCAAATGCAAAGTGCTCTGTCAGCCAAGTGTCCATTTCACTTAAAGCACCCTTTTGCAGGATGCAAAGCAGCCCCTTCAGGCTGAAGCCCCACCAGCCACTCTTCAAAAACAGAACATGACTGACTGTAGCTTACCATTTTTTACCCCTCCTGGTTCTTGGTTTCACATCAACAACAGAGCCCAACTCTTCCGACCTCTCATAAACATCAACAAAGTACTACTGCAGGTTCAAGGGGAGAAAGAAATGGTCCAAAATTATCTCAAGGACGAGGAGGCAAGTTTAATTACTGCACACTCACTCGTGTCCTCTCAGTCTGCCTCTCTAGAGGAACCCGGTTGAGCTCAGGGGTCACCAAAGGTCAGCGTACACACCTCCCAGCCATGGAGAACGACGGAAGCTGGGAGCCAACAAGTCAACGCGATGAAAAACAGAGGAGGAGGCGTGAAGAGACAGACAGGAGGTTGAGAAAGAAGTTGAAAAACAGGATGAGATTAATGTTTCTGTTTGAGGTTAGAAAGAGAAGAGTATGAAGAAAAACTTGAGACAGCCAGCTCCTGCTTCTGACTCAAGCTACTACAGAAGCATACCAGGAGAGCATGTTGGATAACAGGAGATAAGCATCAGCCATGTATCATGACACACAGGAAGAGCATTTCATTAAGTTTGATGAGCCTTTTCTAATAAACAATTCAAAAGCCAAAAGATCAACTTGTCACAGAGACGGATGAGATAAATTATTCTCAACATCCATTTGAATCTAACACCAAGACTTAAACAGGAGGACCTGAACTTACAGAATTGTTGCGTTAAGGAGAGGCCAGGGGCATACCAGATAATATTTAAAGTCTAGATCTCAGGACATCTCATATATCAAACATGATTCCTATCTTGCTGTGTTATGCGTCACATCCTGTCAAACGATGGCTGAAAGGTTTGTGCCTTCATACATTCAGATAAAGAGACACAAAACTCAAAGAAACTGGGCGTGCTGATGCTTAATTGGTCAATACAAACAGTTTGATATACCATAGACAGCACATTGACATTGTCATCGAGCAGCTGTACAAAATTGCAGAAACCATTCCCTGCAATCCCAACACAGAGCCACTCATCGATACCCTCATGACAACATTGGGATCCGAAAGTATCTATCGGTGCCAAAGACAGATGGCAGAGAATGCAGTGAAAGCCATCCTCACTATCACTGACATGGAGAGGAGGCATATACACTTGGAGCTCATCAAGCTGGAGGACTCAGTTTGTGAAGGGACTCCTCACTGACAAGGAGTTCAGCCACCGTCAGATACCCAAGGTTCTGAAAGATTCCAAAATTGCCATCCTTACCTGCCCGTTTGAGCCCCCTATGCCCAAGACCAAGCATTAAATGAATGTGACCTCTGTGGAGGACTACAAAGCTCTTCAGAAAAAACAAAAGGTTAAGTTTAAAGAGATGTTCCAACAGGTCAAAAGCACTTGCGCTAATTATTAATCAAGTAACCATTATTCAGATAATACATACATTCTTGATCGACACATCCTACGAAGTCCTGCTCATGTGAGCAAATATATTTCTTAAACAGAGCTTTATAAAATGGCCAGGTGTAATATCCTTCGTTTACAATAACTAGCTTACATACAATTTAATTGTCTTTTGTCCATCAGGCTATTTCACAATGTATACATCTCAATCTCTGCATGTTATATTCCGTCATATCTTCAAGAACTCAAGAACTCTTCAAGAACTCATTCACTATTGTTAGGTTGAAGACCTGGTTTACCTGTTGGGTCACAGACTAAAGAAAATGATGATGATGATGATGATGATGAATGATGCAGGTTTACGAGATGTCAGCATCATGCAAAGCAACACCGTATATAAAATAGGCAGAGCAGAAACATCAGATTGCTTGGACGTCTGTATTTAACTATATATCTTTAAATGTTACAGTTCCAGGTAAAATTGACAAAATGAATGGCCAAGTTTGCTGATTTCACAACTTTCTGCAATACAAACCGACTGCCAGTTCTCTAGTGTCTATATCCATCAAAACAATCACTGTGTGATTATTTTTTGCATATCATTCAGCCTTGTTGCTTAAACACTTGTATATTGCAGTTCTCCAAATCCAAATCTTGATATTTTGAGACTTTAATACTGTATAGTATGCACCTAGCCAAGAAGAAGGCAGAGAGAGCTTTGACAACAAAGAGAAGGTTCCTGAAGCAAGCACATGTTGTCATGGCTGTATGTATGCTCTCCAGCTGTAGAACTCTGTCACAGCCATGAGCTCTGATCATTTAAGGATAGGAACACAGAGCGTGTATCCGTGTGTGGACAGGCGCGTGTGCATAGGATGCTCAGAGATCCTGGGTCACGCTCTCCTCCACTTCCTGGTCCCATGGCCAGAGTGAGCCCATCCATCAGAGACAGAACGCACTTTGATCACACTTTGAAAAAGCTTGGGGGCCAGGGCCGGGGGAAGAGCAGAGAGCTGAGTACAGCACGGCAGAGTAAAGGGCTTGCTCCAGCACATGGATTAACACCACCCTGCTCCACCTTTGAAGTGCCACACAGCATCTCAGATGGCAGAGGGAAGGGGAATTAATGTGGTGTGCATGCCCTTTCTTCAGCCATCCATCCAGCCACCCAATCCCTCTGTGGCCTGGTGCTAACAAACACTCAGCTTGATGAAGGGCTGCAAGGGACATGTCCTTTGGGAACCTTTGCCCTCTGTAAGCACATGAACAAAAAGTAGTACCCAACTAATACTCCACAAGGACACAATCCATAACGTTCAGCAGACACAGTCAACGAAAAAAACACACACTTACTGACATTCGTTCTGGCACGTGTCAACAGAATAAACACAGTGGAGTACTTTGGCTGCCTCACATTAATGATCAATGGGACACAAAGATAAGAGAGCTGGAAAACTGATAGGCCGTGTATAAATCATAGAGCTTAGCTGTTAAATGTATCACTAAGCTACTGCAGTGAACAAAACAGACGAGATTTGTACTCACACACACATACACCGGGACAAAGATTGGAGGGTGAGTCAAGGCTTAGTCAAAGGTGTGTCATTACCACCGCCCCTTTGAGGGCTTGGCTTGCAATTTGCAATTCACCCTGAAGATATTTGCCACTTCTCTCACTTGACTCCCCTGCTGTTTCTCTCTCTGCTTCTCTCACTGGCTTAACCTCTTCTTCCCTTCTTCCACACCATTTTCCTCCCCCTGTTCTGCTGCCCAGTGTCTATGAGGACCTCTGAGGCATTCTATTATTCCCCTGACAACACTCTTGCTCCACTCTCCACCCCACTCTTTTCCTCTCTCCGTCCTCCTTATCTCTCCCCTTCCTCCACACATTGTCCCCACTCCAGCCAGTTGCTGGCTCCACTTTAGCTGAGGACAATGCAGACGCTAGCTAGTTACAGAGATTGTGAGTGGTAGTGAATCTTCCAAAAATATTTATATGCATGGTGGTAAAACAAAGCAGCACCTAGACTGAATATCTCAACTCAAAACAAGAGTTCAATGCATTGTCTCACCGAACGATCTATACAATAGCATGCAAGAAGTAACACCTGTAGTGTCAATACAGGATGCCAATGCCAATTTATTCTTTCTCACAGTATCGCCACTTAAACAATCTTTACACCAAAATTAGCATTTATATGCCGGTTTCTGAATCAGTGCCTACTGAAAGATGCTTGAATGCTGCCTAAACAGGGACAGATGTAACAGTATTTACAAGCAAACATCTGAAACTCCAACATGTCTCACAGCATTGCGCTATTAAGGGGAAAAAGATGGCGTGTCCACCTAGGCGTCACGTTTCCATCACAGTCAATCAGAGCTGGAGCAGATAAACACCCACTACTAATGCAGAGTCATCTGAGGTAAAGAAGGCAAACACTTTTGTTGAGAAAACATCCTTGTATGGAACATTAGCTGGATTCATGCTTAGCACGACTGGAGCCTCGCTGTAAATAAAGTAGATGCAGCATTGTGTGTAAGACAGTTAATTCACTAATGACACATACAACCTGATAAATGAATGAAAATTCCAGCAAAGCCTGCAGGTATACAACGTACCCGTTTACCCTTACCAGACCCCTTATCATGTGATATGCTAAGAGTAGTTTTTATGACGAGTGTAAAAAAAATCTGAGGCCAAGCTCATGCAGATGTGAAATTTAATTAAGGTTGAATGATCTATCCAGCATCATACAGTACAGACTGTGATAATGCTGGGCAATAACAAACTGGAACATACCAGAAAATCGTTTCAACAGTGACAACTAGTAATTTTGAAATGTGAGATTTTGATAATACAAGGAATGCTTTCATTGAAGAAAACTGTTAGTGTATTGGTTTTACACTGTTTGTATAATGTGTGTGCATGACACCACTCATGTTTCTTGTGCTGAATGCACCTTGGCTTACAGCCCATGGAGACAATGAAAAGGCGGAGTTGTGCAGAGTCCCTGACAATATAGTCCTCAAAATACACAGAGGCACTTTGTCAGCCAGATAGGCATGAGTCTGTCAAAGCAACTTGATAATATAAAGTGGTAGTTTTCCTCCAACTTCCTCAAACTCTTCCTCAAAATGAAGCTTAAGGATTCACTTTAGTCTACCATTCCCAAATATGGACTTAATAAAAACAGAGTCACAAAGGTGCAAAGTGCAGAGGTTGAGGGTGAAAGGATAAAATTGCATGGTTGCTCTGGCAAATACAGTCCTTGGTCTCCTTTTGGGGGCTACTCATTCAGGCTAACATTGGCCCTTTTTACATAAAGAAGGCAGCACATTTGCTCAAATGCAAGGCCGGCAAATTGCCGCCTTCGCTATCTAAAAACAAGGCGTAATATTCCTCCTTTTCCAAAAGCCGCCACTTGGCCGCCACTGGGGTGGCCGTAAACATGTGACGTGACGTGAAGCACGAAGTTGGGCAGCGAACAGTGACAACAAATTTGTCTTCAAAATAAGAGCTTTACACTGCACCCCATTGGAGTTTAGAACTGGGTTCTTAGCGGGGGGCTTTTAATTTGAAAGTAGCGACCGTTCGTAGTTTTCCAGCCGCTTCACAGCTAGCGGACACAACAGGAGATGGAGATGCTAGCGTCTCCTGGATCTCTGTAGCCGACAGCTAGCAGAGCTGTTTCTCAGCAGCTTTCCATTTGCTCATCTAGACGTCTGCGGGTGAAGTGATGGGCCGACTGCTGTGATCAGCTGTTTCCTGGTTTTA
>OMLP01010751.1:6030-18882 GCA_900302685.1 Spondyliosoma cantharus | reverse complement strand
TCTTGCACTCTATTTATCTCTCTGCAACTCTCCCTCTCCCTCCCTCTCTTCCTCTCTGTTTAGCTATCTGATAGAGGGCTGCAGGATCCTGCGGAGTGGGTGGTGGAGCTCTAATTCAATTTATTCTACTGCTCACAGACAGACAGAGAGCAGGGGAGAGAGAGAGAGAGGGAGAGAGGGAGAGAGATGGAGGGAGAGAGATGGAGACCACAGATGTGAGGGAACATTTCCTATTAGCAGCGGCGAGGCGAGGCCGGCCTTAAAGGAAGCGGGCCTGACGCTGTGACATCTGGATTGATTCTGCGGTGATTGAAATGATGTGTGTGTGTGTGTGTGTGTGTGTGTGTGTGGTGTGTGAGAGAGCGTGCGCACGTGGCCATTATCGACTCGAACAATATGTCTTTAAAATGCCATCAGCGAGTCTGACGGGAGAAAACAAAAGCACACCTTCTTTCCTTGCTCCATCACTCACCCATCCATCCGGAGGACCAGGAGTGATTGACAGCTCACGCTGAACCTCAACTGGAGGAAAGTTCAGGGCTCAGCTCATTTCAGAGCAGAGCTTCAGTACCAAACACAATCTGGTATAATATACACGACAAAATCAAATATCACAATATTTTTTTTAATCAAATAGCTCGCTGTCAGTATTGCAACAGTATCTTAGATGACTCTTGGCACTTTCACAAATATGAAGTGGATTGTTGGATTCTATGTCGTCAGTAACGTGGATGTCATGACTAAGTGGGTGAGGACGGATGTCAGAACTGCCTGGTTTATTGGATTTGTTGCAGCTTCTTACAACATCAGCTGTATTTGGGCGTTACGAGAGTTTATACGTTCATCAGTCACCTGAGACTTCGCTCGACCGCTCACGCCGTTGTGTGGCGACGCACTTTTATTTGCTGCGTTATCCAAAAACAGACATTCCCTTCCGCTTACTTCACCCGTCACTGCATTACCAGTTGATCTTCTAGACAATGTAGTAAATCAAGGTCAGTCTGGGCTTCATGACATAGAGTCACTCAGCAGGCTTGAACCATTTCTGCTCACCTCTTACCATCAACCTTTACATTATTTTAACAGCTTCACTGGTTCCTTGAGTGGTTCAGGCACCTGTTTTTGACATTCCTTGCTGTGCACACGGTTCACAGGTTAACCTTACAGCTCAGGCCCCGACCTAAGTGTTTTGCAGCTGAGTCCGACATTTTTTGATTTTGTAGCTGAACCTGCCGCTACATTTTTCGACAGAGCTGAGAAGGCCTGGCGTGAGATGTCGAGACTCACACAAAGTCATTCCTATTCCTTTTGACTCTGAATGAGCTCGTCCTGACCGGGTGGACATCATTGTCACCGTCACCTCACTGCTGTTTGATTCCAGTTCGTAACGTGTCCAGAATCACATTGTTTCTTATTCTCTTCAGACTTGGAACGGGCGTGCTTGTATTCATCTAGCCAGGCTTCGGCAGCTCTCGCCGACCTGGCATCAGCCGGCAAACGTTCTCCTGTTGTCCAATGTGCAGCAGCCAGGCTACAGTATGCTTTAGCTTCCGTGCAGTTTTCCGTTTGAATTTGGAGCTGATAACAACAGTTAATGTGTAATGTCTCAGCCTACACTCTAACCCTCAACCCTCTACATACCAAAATATGCCGCTACATCAGCTCATGGCTGTGTTACATAAGTGAGCTCGTAAGATTATAATAATAAATGACGCTTGTGTGTCTTTTTCGACCCTTCTGACTCCAGAGCTCACATTTTCTGATATATTGAATTTGTGAATGTTCCGGCAATTCATATTCATCTACCAAAACACAGTTATGGGTACCTCAAAGGCATGTACAAAACTGTAATAACACAATGATGTAGACGACTGTTGGATAGTGCTTTGTTTACATGCAGAGACTAGTGCTGCTATACTGCGATGGCGCCGCTGATAAATCACAGTAACTCTAAATAAATGGCGGGTCTTTGCCAAGGCAGGATTAGTCTTTGGCTGGCTGGTAGCTCTAGTTAAGTTCCCGCTTAAAATCCATTACAAAGTCGTTAATTACATTACAGTAGATGTGTATGTTAATGCTGTTGTTGTAAAATGTTCATGTGCCGTTATTTTCCTGGAAATGCAGCTCATCTGTTGTGCAATGGCCGCGGCAGCAAGTCATGCAGGAGATTCATTGAATCTCTGCTGCTACATGTTTTTCAGTTCCTTCCTTCCTCTCCTCTGTAAGTGAAATGGCTGTGTTACCCCCCCCTTTATCCGCACACCTGCTGCTTCGAAATCATCCGTGACGTGTCTGACACTACATCCCGTTTTAGGAGGCCAGTGGGGAGGATGGCTGTATGCATGTATGTGTGTGCGTCTGTGTGTGTGCGATGGTGTTAGCGTGATGAGCGGGTGACACGACAGATGTGAGGCTCGTTGGGTGATAATGAGCCGCGTTCAGGACGGATAACAGTGGGCGAGCGTCTCACAGCGCAAAGACAGGCGCCTGGATCTCGTCCCATGGTCGCTCTGCCTCTGTCGGCCCGTACGTTATGGTAATCGACGAGCGTGAATAAAGTATATTCAGAGCTAATAAAGTACCCAGCTGAGTTTGTCTCATAGACGGAGTTCAAGAGACAGATATTACGGTTTTATTTTATCACACATCTGCTGTTATTATCACTTTCATTGACCCTTAAAGGAATGACACCAGAAGGCTTTTTTTTGGTTGAGCAGATGATTTTTATAATGTGTAAAAAAAAAACGACGCGATATTTGATATAAACTTGAAATATATACATTTTTAGTAACACTTTTATGGCAGAGCAAATGTACACGATACAATAACCTTAATTCTCTTACCCAGCGTACCTTGGGACTGGTTAGCTGCTGCAGCCGTACTCATAAACAAGAGACAAGAAACAGTAATAAAGGAAAAGCCTGATTATTATGCGCTGTCTGACCTTCTGGCTCGTGACCGCGGCAAACAGAGTTACAGCTCCAGCACACTGCATCTAGTTGTGACTCCTCTTCACAAGTTTCATAATTCTACGGATTCCAATTTGGGTAATCGAGGGGTAATTTCTCCTTCTCAGACAGTTTCGTCTATTGCTTTTTTTTTAGAGATCTTAAGAGATGAAGATGGCCCGTCAGTCACAAGAAAAGCTTAAAAAGATTAGAGAAAAGTCTGAAAAACTACCGGAGTATTCATTTGTGTATTTTGGACAATTTTAAATATTTACTTCTTTAATTTTGTGCTTATGTTCCTAACTGAAGTCATGTACAATATGAATGTATCTACATTGTGAAGGTTTTTTCAGTATTTTATCTTCTAGTAATAGTTTTTTAATGTGCGTCTTCGTTCAGTAAGGATATTATGGATTGTGTAGCTCTTCATATATAGTCTCCTTCTATATGTTTTCCAGTTTTGGGCGTTCAGTTTTTAATATCCGTCACCTTTCAGCTCGTGATGACGGTCGCCGTCGCTTCTGATTATTGCGTTCACGTCCTCCTCTATCGCGCAGTTATGTGTTCTCTCCGCTGACTGGTGATTGAACCTCCCCCGTTCATATATAAATAGTCGGTTTCTGCCTTTGTGACTGTGCTCGTGATGACGTTGGAGAGAGGCAGCGGCTGCCTCTGAACGATCCTGAGCGATGCGGAGGGTCGTCGCATCATTTGCCTCCAGTTGTTCTGCTGAAGGTTGCGGGGCAGCTTTCAGGGTCAGGTGACGTTGAGCATTTTTAACGTCATTAACTTGTCTTCATAAACTTTGCGTGTACATTGTGTTGAGTGTTGGCGCCCGCACAGGACCTGCTTCCTCACAGTACTAATTCTAACCATCCAAACACAGCTGTCACCTGGGTATTCCACCACCAGACATGACACTCAATCTATGAAACCGGCCCGCGGTCCACAGAACGCTGCTTTAGATAACACAATCCAACAGCGCGGTGGCTCTTTTGAAAACAAAATCCCAAGGGTGAGCTGCGTGGAGCATCCGTGCTGTGGAGAGCGCTTTATAAACCGACAGAGGTGCTTTGTAGTGTTGCCATTTGAAATTATAGTGAAATTCCCCTTTGTAGTCAACCGCAGCAGGATCAGACGGGGCGCACGAACATTTCAGAAGTACCCTCGCACGCAGCAACGTTGACATTGTCTGAACGGCAACACGGTGCGAAGTTTGGCGCAAAATGTATTACCTTCACTTCGCGGCCTTCCTGTCGGCATTCACTGTTTGCACCCTCACCTCCGCCCTGCCTGTGGAGCAGCTGACGGACTTGCTGATTTTGTTTAACTCCAGACACCTGTGCGTCCTCGGCCTCTCGCAGCAAAGCATGCTGATGCGTGCGGCCCGTGCGTTCTGCAGAGTCGCAGTTTATCGTCCCTCGAACGATTTTAACTTTCGAGTTGTGTCGTAGAGCGCTGATCGCGGGGATGTTTTCTCGGCTCCCTCGCAGCTTTGTCTTTTGATTACAGGCATGCTGCAGCACGCAGACAGGTTGCGCTTAAGATAATTGTTGAACAAGTGTTGAACAAACTCTTACCTTAAAATCAGCCAGCGGGAGACCAAACAAATACTTGGCATGAGTAGAAGCACCGCGATCCACCGCCAAAGACAATGCTGGAGAGCTCTTACACAGTGTGAACGACTAAAATAGTTGAAAATGGTTAACTGCTCCTCAGCACAGACTCATTTCTTTCCAGTGTGATAGACTCATAAAAGCCAGCGTTGAAAGCACCAGGTACATAATAAGATTGCTCTTTAGAGAGACAGTATTACATACAGTATACAACACTGTATCTGTGGGCCAAATTTAGGTGCGATTTTGTATGTGTGCAGTCTATGTGTGGTCTGTATCTCTTCAGAAAATACTCCTCCAGGCCAGCTCCATAAATAACAGTGTTTCTCAGCTTGTCAGGTTAAATAAGGAATAAACACGCTGACGATCACCCCTGCCTTCTCGAGACTTGCAGCTGCGGTTGTAATAGCTGGAGCATTAAGATAATGAATAAAGTCTTCTATGCCTGGGTGGATCTGTGAAGTTATCAGTCAGATTCTTTTTTTTTTTCTTTTTTTTTTCTCGCTCTTCACTTCACACAATACATTTAGATTTTTCATGCCACCATTAGTCTAGATTTAGGACTCCATTCACAGTGAAGCGTAGCATAGGAGTTATTATAGGAGACCGGAGATATGAGCCAGTAAATGAGGAAACTTAAATGCTCTCATCGGGGAAAATGGGTCACTACAGTAGCAGAGAAAGGCCTATAGACTAGAGAAGCACAGATATAGCGCTGATAACACCTCCAGTTATCAGAGAACATCCTGAAAATGTTACACATATGAGATAAAACATCGATTTTTCGCTAATAATCATTGAAAGACACACTTTTATCTCTGCTCCATCGCATTAGATCTAGAATGAAAAAAACATTGGCAGAGGATAAAATGCAGACTGTGAACCTTACCTTAGTGCACGAGGGACTATGTATATAAAAAAAAACGCTACTATTTCTCGACTATGTATCAGATGTGGACGTAAACACTCTGAAATGAAAGCTGCAAGTCAGCACTTCACGCCACCGCATTTTGTCCACTTCAGATACGATGTGCTGCAGTGCACAGCCGAAGCAGCACTTGTTTTAATACTCTGTGACTGCACCTTATCGCACGGCAGTTTCCTCTGTGTGTCTACATTTAGCGTTTATTTCGTTGCAAAAAATGCCAACAGATTTCAGTAAAGAAAGAAGCTTGTCGGCCACCTTGACACGCTACATTTATACACTGAGTAGACATGTCAGGACCAGGGACAGCGACAGACATGTAGAGCAGGCAGTTCAGGACAGAGGCTGAGCGCTGCTACCTGTCCCGACACCAAGTGTTGTGTGGTTTTGCTGTATCGGTAGCTAACGTGGCACCGTGTAATACAGGAGTGACAAAAAAGCTCAGTCCGTAGGGACTTGGCTTGGGGACTTGAAGGTGGTCGATTCAAGTCCCACTTGGCCAAAAAAAGAATATAGTATATAAAAAAATAACAACCTCATTTTTTTTTTTTCAATTGTGAAAACTAATACAGAGCAAAGAAGATGAATACAAATACATTAATTAAGCAAAAAAAATAAAATAAATAATAATAATAATAAAAAAAAATTAAAATAATTAAGCACGCACTGTATGATTGACACAGTTGATTTTGGAGCTCCACAGGTCAGACATACGGGATGTAAACGTCCAGCCCCTTGACACATTTCTCTTTTCATGTCCGGCCCTTCAGACGACGTACGTTGAAAAGGCCTCTCTTAAGATAAACGCCTCTACGGCAGTTGTCACTGTGTGTTTTATGGAATTCTGTGTAAACGTCCACATGAAGCATGCATCCTTGTTTTATGCACCTGTGTATCCCCAGTTATGGATCCATCAATATCACCACGGACAGCACTGTCTTACTTAGGTGGTTGTCGAGGCGATCCATGAGTCACTTTATGGATTTGCTGCCAGCTTGCTCAGTTAGGAACCAACAGCTCGGCCAACAGGTTGAAATATGACATAAAGTATTACATACAGATGATTGGCATTATCAACAGCAACAACATGACCACTGCTCATGATGGTGATCATTTCTTTAAAAACTCTGCCTGCCTATAAAGGGGAGGCCCTCTGCCACTCTAATTGCTTCAGTGGTGTGGTGTTCTAATCGCCGGGACGAGCAGGTCAGCAGTGATGAACGCTGTTGTTTTTTGGTGCGGCAGACGGACTGAAAACTGAATAGATTAAATGGTGCATTTAATTAAGAGGCTTGGGATCAGGAAGTCAGAGATCAGTCTCGGTCCATGCCAACAGTAGCTACATTTAGCCTAGCTTGTTAGCGCATGCCATCTGTTCACGCACAGCTTAATGCTACGCAGCAGGCTCGCTAGCTATGGGCGCATTTTCTGGTTCAGCACCGTATAGGCTGCTATTGAACAGAGCTTATCCCCTCAGAAAGTCTTTGTACCCAGTGATCCCAAAGAGGATGTTACATCGACGGTGTGTGGGGTTTGTTTCGTTCGCATTCGGGAATTCAGTTCGAACTACAGCGCAGGGTGTGAATGTCTGTTGTCTGGAAATGTTTTCTACCTGTATGGGAGACTGTGCATATCATTATCCTCACCACATGTTAACACCAGACTAGCCGACATATTTGGAGCTAAAGAAAAGCAGATAAACTGAAAGAAGATTCTTATTACCCGCACAAATAGTCAGCGTGTGCCGAAGCAGTAATATCATTCGTGCCGCAGTGCTCCTGTTCAACAAGACCACCGTTTGATAAGTTATTTTAAAGCGAGACACATCATCGGTGGCTGTGTGGTATGGTGTGTTTAGGCTGTTCGCTCTGGCTAGTCAAGGTTTAGCCATCTGCTTTATAAGCAGGGATGACTTCCAAATCACTACTTCCCACTTAGCTAGCCTTTACACCACATACTATAAAAATGCAGCCAGCTGATCCTAGCTCTTGGCAGTATTTTCCTTATTTTTTTTTAATTCTTTCTTCTTGGCACTAACTTGTGCTCAGCAAGCTGCTACTCACCAACAAACACTCCGCACTCAGATGGCTTGATATGTTTGGCTGAGGGACACTGACATGGTTAGAGGCATTTGCCAGTAAATTCATGACATTTAAAGGATACTCTTATGATACCGAGCAACTTTTCTTTTGTGAGGAGCAACCCGCTGCTGGGGACAGAGCAGCGTGACTTGAGCAGAATGGAAGTGATATTGAGCTGTTTGTTTGAGGATGAATTAGATCAGAAATAACTGCTGAAACACGCCTACAGAAAAGAGAATTTAATATCAAAGTTAAAGACTGTGGGTAGGATCAGGCCTGAAATACTTTCATGCAGGCAACGAGTTCCAAATAGCAGCACTTGAAACAGCTTGACTGCACTGATCTCGGTGGCAAAGGTTTCCTCGGAAGTCCTTTTTTTCTGTGGTGCTTTTACTGTTAAGCTCTACGAGACGACTTCTGACTCAGCAGCCCCCGGTTCCGTCCTAAGATTTATGAAGACATCTCGATGGCCTTTTTGTTGTAATATCTTCAAAGTGCAGATGTTTTTGAAAATTTGACCTTCAAGAAATATTAATAGTCCCGTTATACAGGCATGCACTGCATCACATACTGTAACACAGGCTCTGCTCGGGGGCTCCCTGACCTCTTTCGGCCCCTAGTCTCGTAATCCATCCTCACTTAATCCTATGGCAGTGTCTGGATGAGCAGCCAACGGCAGTCAAACAAAACCTCCTTCATTTTACATACTATTCACTCTTTTACCCTTTGACCTCTTTGCAGACGAGACTACGGTGATCCCCTTACAGTAAGCTGAGGATCATTGTTTGAAGTAGGCTGCTTGCATAGACAAACAGATATGTCGTTGTCCTGTGAGACTGTGTGCGAACGGTTTAAAAAGAAGAATTACGCGTCCCCGTGGTGCTTTTTGTTTTAGAATTCAAATGTTTGCATTCATAATTTCCCACCAGAATGCATTGTGTGAACCTTCAGGGCCTATTGACGACGTTTGCCTCCTGGTAAAACATTTGAAAAGCAGACTTTTTGGAAGAAGAACGTGCATGTTTGCCTGCTCGCACTTTTCACATGATCTGCAGTCAGTGACGCGGCAGCGCAGTGAATCACATCAGCTGAGTGCATTTGCTTGCGCATGGATGAACTACACAGTGCACCTTTAACGACCACCGTTTTATCAGGGCGACGCAGGCGCTTAACTTTCTTTTTGATGAGTGGAGTGTGTTTAGTTTTAACGTGTAGTTTAAGTAACGAGCAGTCAGCCAGCGAAGCTAAACTAGGTTGGAGGCCTGAAATAAGAAAGACCATTTGGCTTTATGAGCTGAAAAAGTCCTTTATCAGTAGAGCAGTGGCAACAAAGCAGAGAAGGACAAATTAGAAGCGGAGTCGTAATTAGTCCCTAATGTGCTCGGGCGAACCGAGGTACGAACCGACAGTGTTACTGTGACAAATTATTCATTTGTTGATTGTACTTTTCAAAATGTGCATATGTTGCTCGTTTGAGTGCAGATCAAATGAAATACAAAGCACCGTATTCTCTCTGTTCAGTCCTCTTCTGTAATTCAGTGGGATAAGCTAATGGGACAGTGTGTGTATGTGTTTGCATGTGTGTATTTACATCTTAGGGGCTGCGTCCCTGATAATGAGCTGTCAGCTGTTCAATGTCAGTTGTACTTGCTTTTGTCCACATGCTCCACGATATAAATTAGCCCTTCCTTTAGGAAAGCAGACTAAGGCAGGGGCGGCAAAAGCAAATAGAGATTTTCACATCTTTCCCCACATTAACACAACAGGGCTCAGGTTTTGAAATTGGCGGAGTCACCCTTTAAGCCCGATACCATCACTCACGGTGTGCTTATCTAACAGTGTCAGTAGTGTACTTAATGTGGCTGAGGAGAAAGAGATGAATACGTCGTGATTAATGGATACAAAGCGAAGAGTAGACGAGTGTGGATTCATAAAACACAAACACTCTTCAACGCACTGCAAGAGGCTCTCTGTGAGCGCTCTGCAGACACAGTGCAGCATGCAAACCAAACATCTACCTATGTGGGCAAGTATCTGCACACACACACACACTCACACACACACACACACACACACACACACGTACACACGCATATACACACGCACAAACTCAGAAAGTGGGCTGGTAAAAGGATGTAGAACATTACCACAGCTGCCCTCTGGGAACTAAAATGAAAGCATGACTCACCCATTTACCAGCACCACACAATGAGTCAGCACATTTACAAGAGACGGACTATGTGTGGTGACACATCCAATTTACGATACCTGTACACACAGACGAGCACATACGCACACATCTTTTCAGGATGTGGCTGCTGATGCATGACTTTATTGCCGGGCTTTTATTTTGATAGGTCATGCTGATAGGACAAGGGGTCTGCTGCGGATTTACTGTGGTGCGTGTCTGCGTCTGGAAGAGCTACTCTGCACTAGATGTTTTTTTATGTGGAGCTGAAACTAACAGTTAGTTTAATTATGGATTCATCTACAGATTATTTCCATAATTCCTCATTTGGTCAATAAAATGTTGAAACAATTTGGAAAAAAAGCTCATCGCAATTTCCCAAAGCCCAAAGTCACGACTTCAGATGTCTTCTTTTGTCCAACCAACAGTCCAAAACCCAAAGACTCTTCATTTGCTGTGGTTAAAGACAAACAAAGCAACACATCTTCAGATTTAAGGAGCTGAAACCAGCAAATGTTTCATGTTTGCTTGACAAATGACTGAAACAACTACCTGATTGTTAAATCAACTACTCGAGTCGGCGACTCATCGTTGCAGCTCCACTGCACTGACCTCAAACATACAGCATCGGAGCTGTGTGTGGTCACATGTAGTGTAACAGACTCGTGTGGGTTGTACAGATCTTATCCAAATGCTGTTTGTTGAGCAGAAAAGAACGGCTTTTCAGCTGCGTGTAAAGTTACCGTGTTAGTTCCCGTGTGAGACGAATCCCAGGATGCGTTTATCTCATCGTCGTGCCTCTTGCTAACGCCTCGTGCTGAGGCTTGTTTGGGGACTTTTTGTCCGAGATTCACAAATGTGTTCAAGGTGTTCTTCCTCTGTCTGTGAGAAAAAAACAGCTGATTAAGGAAATTAAACAACTTTTTGTTGTAATGAGCAGCAGAGGTGGGAATACTCTTCCAGGACGGGCAGACGCGTAATAGTTATTGTGTGAACAGAGTAGACCGACACAGTGAAATCAATGTGAAGAAAGTGGATTCAGGAAGAATGTCAAGCATGACCGGAGCAACGTGGACAGGACAGAAACACCCCGAATACAGAAGTCATGCATGCCATTCACACAAATACTGCAGGAGAGAGGAAAGACGCTGAGGGAGGGAGAGACAAGGGCAACATGCACACAAGGGAGAGGCAGAGCGAAAAGAGGAAAGGCTGAATCTCGTGGGAGACGATGATCCAGATCGAAAAAACATCTGGAATGAGGCAACGGCAGCCGGGAGAGAGACAGGTCGTGTGCAGAGAAGCTCGAGTGGAGAGAGGGCGAGGACGAGAACGATAGAGAGAGAAAAGAGAGAAAGATGCCGTGCTTTTCAGAACTATTCATAGAATTCCTTTATGCAGAGCAAACCTGGACTATAAGATACTAGATACTGGCAGCGAGGCCTGAAGTGCAAATTCAAGGTCACATCATTCTATTCCAGCAAGTTCAGTCCAGAAGAGGTTGGGCCATCGCAAATACAACCACCGAGATTAAGTTAGAGACTAACGGTGCATTTTTATTGCACTGTACGTTGAGACGACACACCAGCAGTTGGAATATTTAAAAGAATACTTCAGTAATAAATGTGCGTCAGCCCGGGTCAAACAGAGCTCTCTGCTGACGCCCGTTTCCTCGGTGTGGGTTAGACTGAGTCCAGGTATATTGCAACCTGCAGTGAGTCACAGCCTGTGACCCAGTTGAGCTTTGTCGCTCAGCATGACCTCATTCTGACTGCACAGTAAAACAAATGTGATGCTACTGCAGCTGGTTCATCAGGCACGGCGAGGCGAAACGCACAACTTACTTTGAGCATCTAAGACGATTTCTGCTGAGTTTGAAATGGATTCAACTGTGCTGCGGAAGCAACGATGGCACTTTCAAGCCTCTTTAGCAATGTGGCTACGAGGTAGCATAATTCGCTTTTCGACTTTACTCAATCAAGATTTAACAGGCACGGAGCCGCAATGATAATTCCTGCACCCTCCAGTCACACAGCACAGAAGTGTATTGTCTGAGTGTGTGTGTGTGTGTGTGTGTGTGTGTGTGTGTGTGTGTGTGATCTCAGGTGATGTCGAGCTTACAAATAACAGGCTAGTTGGCCTTAATCCTGCATTAGAGCACATGTACAGCTGTGTGTGTGTGCATGTACATCTTAGATGTGTCATGTGTAGCGCGTAAACAGGCATGCACACACACACACATGCACACACGCACAGTAGGTGGTGCGATAAGCTTGTTAGCGAGGCTTTGGCTCAAAGGAAATATCTGATTGTGCTTACAGTATCCAGGCAGGGTTTGTTCCTGTGACTGTGTGTGTGGGTGACAGAGGGGATGGCAGGAGAAACAAGTGTGTGTGATCATAAATATCAAATATAGTAGGAAGGAAAATTCTCAAATACGCTATATTGCCAAAAGTATTCTTTCTACCTGCCTTGACTCGCATATGAACTTAAGTGACATCCCATTCTTAATCCATAGGGTTTAATATGACGTCGGTCCCTTTGCAGCTACAACAGCTTCAACTCTTCTGGGAAGGCTTTCCACAAGGATTACCAGTGTTTATGGGAATTTTTGACCATTCTTCCAGAAGAGCATTTGTGAGGTCACACACTGATGCTGGACGGGAAGGCCTGACTGTCAGTCTCCACTCTAATTCATCCCAAAGGTGTTCTGTTGGGTTGAGGTCACGACTCTATGCAAGCCAGTCATGCACAGTCATGTTGGAACACATAATTGTTCCATCCCCAAGCTGTTCCCACAAAGTTGGGAGCTGGAATTGTCCAACATCTCTTGGTCTGCTGAAGCATTCAGAGTTCCTTTCACTGGAACTAAGGGGCCAAGCCCAGCCTCACCATAATCCCCCCTCCACCAAACTTTACACTTGGCACAATGCAGTCAGACAAGAACCGTTCTCCTGACAACCGCCAAACTCATCCTCGTCCATCAGATTGCCAGATGGAGAACTTCGTCACTCCAGAGAATGTGTGCGTCTCCGCTGCTCTAGAGTCCAGTGGCGGCGTGCTTTACACCACTGCATCCAACGCTTTGCATTGC
>OMLP01010747.1:3017-14859 GCA_900302685.1 Spondyliosoma cantharus | reverse complement strand
CATGTAAAACAGGCAATCGAGGAGATGCTGAACGCGTGTGAAATAGACAAGCAACATGTCCACGTCATTTTACGTGACAACGTAAGGAATATTAAAAAAGCAGTGGATGATATGGAGGTAACAAGCGTGGGCTGCGTCTCACAAACACTTCAGCTGGCTGTACACGAGGGTCTGCTGTCACAGTGCAGCGTCACAGACTCACCTGCTAACACAAGGAAGGTGGTAGGCCAGTGTTTCAATAGCATATGCAGAATAAGAAAGAGCCATATGAAAGTATATACTTTGTTTCAACAAAATAAAAAACCTATTAAGGAACAGCTTGGATGCAGGTACTTTTTTTCTTACTGCAGCTGTATTATCCAGGAAAATATTAGTTCAGGCAAAGTATCGGATCGGTACTCGGTATCAGCAGATACTAAATATTAAAGGACTTGGATCGGGGTAATAAAAACCTGATCGGGACATCCCTAGCAGTAACTGTTACACCTCCACAGCCTTTGGTGCCAGGGGTCACTTCTTTCAATGCTCTTTCTGTATGAATGCCTTCTGCTGGATACAGAGCAGGCATTCACACAGATAATGGAATTGCATTAAAAAAATACACTGCTTTTTTGTGTTTCAGGTTCTGGTGAGAAAATGAAAAATGATGGAGAGTGCAGTTTATAATGTGGTTGGTGAAGGGAAAGTTTATGGACAGATTTAGTGCTGGTAGTCCGCTTAGCTCAAAGATACAGCAGGCAACATGTGGAGTTTTCCGCACAGCACTTTTATTACACTATACAGACCATCCCATGCCAGGTCTCTACAGCACTAGTTATTACATGCATACATGCACGGACGACCACAGGCAGAGGATCCTACACCAACACATTACAAAGGGAGTCTTCACCCCACTGACGGTATCTTTACTCATGGTGGAGCGGAAGTACACCTGCTCTTCTTCTGGATACAGGTTACATTACCCGCTAAATAAAGGAGGCGCAACCTAGTGGCAATAACTCCGACTGTTGGAAGTTTCAATAACATACTACTTTAATTGAATATTTATCAGATACTAAAACACTCAAAAGCAGTTTTTAAAACCGTGAGACAGGAATTTACAACTCTGGAAAGTTATCAGTCTGACATAAACTTATTTTCGGTCTGCACTGGAAAAAGTAGAACGATGTTGTTCATGTTACAAAGTAATCTATCAGGTATGTGCACACCTGGACATTGATGTATTTAATGCAGCTCCTTGATGCAAGACATGGCATTTCATTGTGGCTAAATATGTGTCAGGTTCAACTTCTGTCAAATTCCAGGGACTTCTGTGTTAGGAATGTTGGTGTGCAAATGCAGCAAGCCATAGTGCTCTATCTTACGTTAGGCGCAAGGCGGTGCAAGCGTCATTGGTAGTTTTCAGACCAACGCAGTTGTCATTTTCAAGTCCAGCACCGACATTGTGTAAACAGAAAAATGCTTGTGCTTGGTGTGTTGGTCTTAAAATGAGGTGTGGTCAGGTGCACTGATGGCGGATTGCTATCTTGATGCAGCAGAAAGCGACAGCACCATAGACCAACAAAATTCTGGTCTAAAGTCAAAGGTGCAGTGTGTTTCCTTCTTTTTCTTTAATAAAAAGAAACTGTATACAGTGTATATACATGTTTACATGCATATTAGGCCTGCACAATATGAGGAAAATCTGCGATGTGCGATAACACTGTTCAATATTGCGATGATGATATAACTTGCAATAAATAAACAAATATTGAAGTTTGCATATTATTAACTATACAGTTAATCATGGCTAACGTTTTAAATTGTTTGTGTAGGTCTTTATGGTTGTATTGCAGGTGGTGATGGAGGTTGGTTGTGTTTCCTCTTTAAGTTGCAACAACTGCTCGGCATGTTTTACACAGTACCTGTGTTTGTAACATGTCGTCTCTCCTGAATCCAAAATAAGTCCATATAGCAGAAGTGCTGTTACTGTGCAATAAGTCTGTACAAACTCATTTTTGTTTTTGCATCTGGTCAATTTCTTTAACACACATATTTATTACTTGTATTTATCTGTGTATAAAAAATTGCTGTTAATGTTGCACTACATCAAGTAAATATGTATATAAGTCTATTCTATTTCTTCCCCTTTTTATTATATTGTTTATTTTTCCCATTGGTTTTTGTTGTTGTAATATTCTGTCGCTGCTGGGACAAACAAATTTCCCCATCTGCGGGACATTAAAGGATTTCTGATTCTGATTCTAATTCTGACCTGTCCCACCTGATCCACGGACTGAGATCCACACACACACAGAGGGATGTGCAGCAGCTCTACTCCTCCTCCTCAGTTAAATATCAGTGTTTGTTTTTTCATATGCAGTCAAACAGAGTTGTTAACGGTACAGATGATTGTGAAATGGCGGGACAGGGGGTCCAGCAGGACCACATCCCTTTCCTTCAGTGAAGACGAGCGACAATGTTTAATATGTGGTGCACCTGGCACACCTGGCTCTTAAAGGAAATGGGAGACGGCACTTGGATTGGTTTAATTTATGTTCCGCCCAAAACACACCCATGACTAATTCAGCCTTACATTTACATTTAGGGCATTTAGCAGACGCTTTTGTCCAAAGTGACTTACAATAAGTACATTTGTCACAAGAGAGAAACCACAACATATCACCGTCGATAAAGGAAAAAAAAATAAAATAGAAACAATTTCCATTAGCACTGAATCGAACAGCTCTGATTTGCCTTTCTATCAGCAGTTTTACTGCGTTTTACTTTACAGTTGAGCCAAGCCTTTCAAACATCTGCTGTGTTTTACTGTTTCGTTGTGTTCGCTCTCAGCTGTTTCAGGAGTCATGTTTAGTTATTGCTGATGAAAACGCAACATTTCCTGTAATGCTGCTGCATAATAAATGCTTTTAAATAGCAAAATAATCTTTATTGTGAAGAAGTTAGAGTAAACGTGTCTCTAACTGAATTAGCGGAGCCACTTTGTTAGCGGTGATTCTTCGATAGCTCTGTAGCGATTGAGACAAGCATATCATTGGCACACGCCTTAAAGCAGGTAGCCCAGATGTAATGGAAAAAATGGCAACAGACCATCTGAATAGGGCGCATAGTGTGTAAAAACTGTGGTTGACTGTATGACTATGTGTGTTGCAGGATAATGGTGAGGACTCCCATCGCATCTCTCCCAGCCCTGTGGTCCATGTCAGGGGTCTATGTGAGGCTGTGGTGGAAGCAGACCTGATAGATGCCCTGGAGAAGTTTGGAGCCATATGGTGAGACAGCAACCACTCTGTGTGTGTGTGTGTGTGTGTGTGTGTGTGTGTGTGTGTGTGTGAAAGTGAAATAAAAATAGAGAAACTGAGACCCCGTTCAGACGAAAATGCTCTTTAGTGGAAACGCATCGTTTTGGCCGACCGTCCACATGAATCCTGGAAGCGTCTGAAAACGCACTTTTTTGAAAACGGGTCTCAGGGTGGAAACATCCAAAAACGCAGCCCTCCCGTTCTCTTGTGGACGGCGAATCCGCAAACTTTCCGAAATAATGACACCATCGCCCCACCCCGCGACGTCTCATAACAACAACAACAACAATGGCGGATCTGCTTGTGTTCATGTTTGTTGCAACTTACTGGCCTTGTAGTCGAGTGTGAGTCGCAGCAGCAGTTCGGCCTTATTATCGGTCCACACAAACGATTCCGGTTTCCTTGCACTAGCCATTTTCGTCTTCTTCTTCTTGTTTTTGGATTCTCCGTCTACTGTCTGTTTGTAAACAGCACTCAAGCTTTATGCGCATGCTCCGTCTCTTCTTCTCCGCCTTTGGTAAATTTTCAAGCGACCCTAGAGGCCTGGAATATGAACTGCAGCGTTTTGAGACGTTTTCAGTGGACCCGTGTGTATGCAAATATTCTTGACACGGTGCCAAGGAAGACGGAGGAAAAAAAGATTGTTTTGGTACGTGTGGACATGGCCTGGGCTTGAGTCTACTGTTGCTGTTCCGGTTTGCAGTCAATCACCAGTCAGTCACATATGCTGATGTGCTGACATATCAGTACAGAAAACAGAGCATATTAACAACAACAGGAGTACTTTTCTAACCTGCATTAGTCATTACCTAAAATCTATTTTTGTCTGAACAAATATATAGCCATTCTTATCAAATTCAATCCACAGGCAACAACAGATATGTATCAGCTGTCACTGACGTCAATCCCAACAGAAATGCGACTTGAAGCTGGTGTCTGATTCCATAAAAGTTTATTTCATTCAGGAATTTGATTAAATCATTTATTGCAACAAATGATATACAGTTATGCTTGGCGCTGAAGGCTTTGCTCCAGAAGCTCCCCGGTTTTGACAGGCAGCATGCTCAGTCAATCCAGGGAGGGCGTGCATACCCCCTGCAGGAGTTGAGTTGAAGCGACGAGATAAATTTAGCCATTTTTTTGGCTCAGACTAGGCAGGTGGAGGCTGGGGTGGTGGTGGCAAGCTTGCCGGCAGCAGCGATGTGCGTGTAGCAGTGTTGAAGGAGGGATCTGATGGCTTGGGTTTAAACGGACCGCCTAATTTGGACGAGTGGCTGTGGTTGGTCGGAGACTGATGCTGATTTGATCAGCTGGCTGTCAGCTGACTACAGCTGGGGCTTACGACTTCCGTGTCCTGCATGAATTTGCGCTATGCTTCATTTATTTAAATTTAAAACGTAAATAAAAAAGAATGCAATGCTTTGCCAATGCTTCTTGATCTACATTACATGGAATACAATGCAAGCAGCACATTCCTACAAAGTTGGGACAGGAGCATGTTTACCACTGTGTTGCATCACTGTTTCTTTTAAAAACAAGCAAAGCGTTTGTAAACTGAACTTGGGATAGGTAGATTGGAACTTTGGAAAAAGCGTCACACCCAGGTTAGACCTTGAAGGTATCCAGACAGTCCCACCCCCAGACACCCCCAGTCCCTCCTCCTCATCTCCAGTGACTTCAATCACGCTTCCCTGTCTTCCACTCTCCTTACCTTCGCACAGTATGTGAAATGCCACACCAGAGACAAAAGAACTCTGGATCTCATGTATGTGAACACCAAGGACGCATACACCTCTTCATCCCTCCCCCACTGGGCCGTTCTGACCACAACCTGGTTCATCTGTCCCCTGCTTACATACCTATGGTGAACAAAACCCACCAAAAAGTATGTAAGGAACTGGTCTGAGGAGACACCACAGACTGGGATGTGTTGTTTGAACCTCACGGGGATGACATCGACAGCCTGACAACCTGCATCACGGACTACATTAATTTCTGCGTGGAAAACACTGTGCCTACCAGGAAGGTACAAAAAAAATATTCACCATTGAAGGTGTATATGTTCACAGTATGCTAAGGACAGTCAAGGTCTGTTCCATAAAAATATCTAATCATGTCGCTCATCTGTTGCTTTACAGGCCAGAATTCAAGGACTATGCTTGGAGCAGTCATATCAAGTTCTGAACTCTGCCTGACACCTATTTATTTGTCGCTCTGTATTTACTCCCTGTTTTGTATTATCTCCAAATTGTTTGAATAAAGTCTTGAAAATGATAAATGTCTTTTCGTTACACTTCTAGCATAAACAACCATCCTATTACAGTTATTTCACTTAATATGATGCACTAATAATAACAACTGAATTAGGTAAGACTCTTGTTCATTACAACACACACAAAAAATAACGCAACAAAAATAGTATACCTTTTATCGTTAAGACAATATTTAGTACAATTAGCATAAACAACTAAATACAGGAAGGACGTCCAGAGGTTTCTTGACTGATTATAAACACAGATCAGTGATGGCCAACAGGTTAGGCTGTTGATGTCGGTGCTGTCTCAATCCTCTGCTGTTTTGGCAGTGATTGTCCTGTAGAAACACTAGCCCCATTCACACAGCCGTTTGCAAGCGGGGTTCCTGCGCCAATTCTCCACCTCCTCCTCTGTGTGAAAGCTTTCAGATGCGGCGAGGGGGGGAAATTTCGCTCCGGCCCTGATCCTCCTCTGGAGATAGTATCAGAGAGAGGTCCTTCACTCAACTTAATAAGGGGAAATGTCCCACAAAGCAACGTTACATGACCGAACAACAGTAACGTAGTAACTGTAACTGTCGTTCGCAACTTATATGAGTAAAACAAATACCACAGCTGTACGTGGAGAAGCATCCGTCCTCCTGTCTGTCCTCCCACCTGTCCTACCAACTCTTCGTCACATTTCTGCCCGAAAAACAGCGTCTGTCAAACTTTAACTCACCGAGTGTTTGTGATGAAAATAAATCACCGTGACCGTTTACCCTTTACCTTTATCCCCTACATAGCTGAATGAACACTCCTTGGCCCCAGGACCTGAAACCCTACCACCAACCTCATCCTTAACTCACAGCAGGAAAAACCCGTTGGTCCCGTTGAACTAACTTAAGATCCTAGACAAGAATGTGATACAGTCCAGACACCTCAAGAGACTCAGCAGAAATAGTGGAAACAGCAGGGTGAGTTCTTGACTAATCCTAGTGTGGATCAGCTCGAACTGTGTAGGAAGCACGGCTTGTTTGAAATTGCTGCTAATTATAGGATACCTGTCTCAACTGCATGGGTAAAGTGAGAGCTTAAAGCTGTTGTGCTTACTGGGTTAGTCGATCAAGGTGTGTTTATACCTGTGTCGGATTCTCCTGGCTTGGTTGCCACCAGTGAGGACCACCCCGGGTCGCCAGCCGCTCTACTCCCCAGGTGGGGGAGGCGGCTAGGCCATGGACGGTTGACCCTACTCTTGGTGTGGGGGGGAGTTTGGCCGGAGGTGAAGCCATTTACATTGCCTCAGTTTTTCGGCCAAGTCGTCTCCTGGTTCAAAGGTAAATGCTCGGATAAAGCTCCACATAGCCCGCTTGCAGTTAGAGAAGCAGGAGAGGAGGGAGTTTGAGCATAAAAGATTGGAAGTGGAGGCAGCGACTGCCATTAAGATGCTCCAGGTGGAGCATCATAAGGCTCTGGTCATTTCTCCTGGCAGTGCCCGGTCTTCTGATAACACTTTCGATGTAGGTAGGAATATTTCCCCTGGTTCCCCCGTTTCGTGAGTGCGAGGTTCAGTCGTATTTTAGTGCGTTTGAGCATACTGCAGTTGCTTTACACTGGCCAAGGGATGTGTTACAGTGTAAACTAACTGGCAGGCTCAGGAGGCCTGTTCTTCTCTTTCAGTGGAGGACAGTCTGGTCTATGATAAGGTGAAGTGCGCTATCCTCCATGTGTATGAACTCGTGCCTGAGGTGTACTGGCAGTGGGTTCGCAAACTTAGGAAGAAATCAGGCTTAACCCACGCTGACTTCACTAGGGAGAAGGGGCTGCTGTTTGACTGCTGGTGTTTTGCCTGTAGGGCTGATGAATTTGCTTCTATGCGTGAGTTAATGCTGTTGGAAGAATTTAAGAACTGTTTGCCAGAACGTGTTGTGGTCTATCTAAATGAGCAGAAGTTAGCCACTCTGCAGCAGGCCGCGTATTTGGCTGATGAGTTTGCCCTCATGCATAAATCAGTGTTCACTAAATGCGATTAATTTAATCCTAGTGTTACTCTGGAACCCCCAACTGATGCAGAAATCTAGTTTTAACAATGGTATGTTAATTGCCAGGTGGGTTTCACAGCCAGGTGGTGGCGTATTGTTCCACAACAACGATGTTGGCTCCACTGCGCCCATTAAGCAGCCTGCCTATCGTTGTCCACTCCCAAAAAGGGAGGTGATGAATCAAGTGGGGCGTGGTCAAGTCCGTCCGGTAGATGCTAAGGTCTAGGCAGTTTTTTCATATGCTGTCCCGTCCATTGGACGTGAACTCCAGTGGGTCCTTGGCATGACCGGCTATTATCTGTGTTCTTGTAGGAACTTCTCTGCTGTGGTGGCACCACTTAGACATCTTGGTGCTGTGTCTGGGAATACGTGAGTATCGAGGGGTGTGTATGTTGGTGTAAAAGTGATTATAACCTGTGGCAGAGGCCTAAATTATTTTGTGGCTCCACACCTGATCCTGCTTGCAACTTAGGCCCAGTGATATAAAGTGCTGCAGATGCCAGTGGGCTGGGGGCAGCTGTGATGTGCAGGAACCAGAGTGACTGAGCTACAGACTGCAGACTACTGTTGACTAGTGTTATTCTTTTTATAAATAAACTAGTTCTTGATTTACTAACTCTAACTAACTAACTAACTCTATAGGACAGAAATAGGAAACATCAGCACTTATGTAAAACGTCTAGTTCAAAGGCAATATGAATGAACGTCTGTGTATTCTGGCACCTTTCTATCAGAACCAACATTAACTTCTTCAGCAATTTGAGCAACAGTAGCTCATCTGTTGGATTGGACCACACGGACCAGCCTTCACTCCCCGAGTGCATCAATGAGCCCATGACCCTGTCGCCAGTTCACCACTCTTCTTTCCCTGGACCACTTTTGATAGATACTGACCACTGCAGACCGGGAACACCCCATAAGTGCTGCAGTTTGGGAGATGCTCTGACCTAGTCATCTAGCCATCACAGTTTGGCCCTTGTCAAACTCGCTCAAATCCTTATGCTTGCCCATTTTTCCTTCTTCTACCGCATCAACTTTGAGGGCAACATGTTCACTTGCTGCCTAATATATCCCACCCACTAACAGGTGCCATGCTGAAGAGATAATCAGTGTTATTCACTTCATCTGTCTATGGTCATAATGTTATGCCTGATCTGTGTATATTTGCATTGGATTGCTCCCGACTCATGTTATTCAGACATTTCCAATAATTTCAGAGCATTGAGAAATCCAAAAGTCAAAATAGAATGAAAAAAGGTCAATGGAATGATTTCCAAAATCAAAGCTTGTTTTTACTGAACAAAATATTCTGCTTCAGTCCATATTTGTTGCCAGTTAGCCTTTTCAAAAATAACATTTTCACTGTGGAAAAAAAGAAAGTTACACTTGGATTTCTGCATGCACCATGCACTGTGGTCTGGCAGTAATCCAACAGCATGAGAATTAACATTTTTATAACTTCATTCACAAACAAGAAACGACTCTTGTACTATAGTTTGTCCAGGTACCACTGCAGATAAAGCCTGCTGCTCATATGAGTGCTGCACACAGTTTTTTCCTTGATGTCAAATAAAAGATTTCCCAGTAATATTACTTTAACTACCATGCAGAACTGTTGAAAAACAAAATGATGAAGCATAATATAGATGGCATCATTATATTGTAGCCTAATAGAACAACTGATTACACGCTGAACTAATGCTTCAGCTTCCATCCTCACTACTCCTCCTGGTGGATAGATAAACCTTTGCAACTGGTTTCCACACATGGTGCATAGGGGTGTTAGAATTCTGCCCTGCCATCACTACATCATCATGGGGAAAACAATAAAGTTACTGGTTTAAATATTTAACATTTAGTTTTTTTGCTGAACTCATTTCAGTATAGGATGAAAAAGAATTTACAAATTCTGTTTTTATTGATATTTTACACAGCGTCCTACTTTTTATGAATCTGGGTCATAGTTCTTGTAGACCTCAGAGTGGCAGGTTTTCTCTGGTTGTAAACTTAATATTTCTACAAATACAGTTTTGGTCAAAATTGTACATACATCTAGATCATATATATCATGGCAGTCTTGAGTTCCAATGATTTCTACAACTCTGATTTTTGTGATGGAATGAGTGGAACACGTACTACTTTGTCACAAAAAACATTTGTGAAGTTTGGTTCAGTGATTTCTGAAAGTCTGCTGGGTTACACATATATCTACAGTAATTCTAATATTTGTTGAAATGTCTCTTGGCCATTTTCACCTCATTAGGTTTTGATAGCCATCCACAAGCTTCTGGTCGTCCTCCGGCTGAATTTTTAACCACTCCTCCTGACAGAATTGGTGAAGGTCAACTAAATGTCTTGGCCTCCAGGCACAGACTTGTTTCTTCAGCACAGTCCACATCTTGATGGGGTTCAAGTCAGGTCTTGTGAAGGCTATTCCAAAACCAAAATTCTAGCCTGATCAGCCATTCCTTTACCACTTCTGATGTGTGTTTGGGATCATTGTTCTGTTGGAACAACCAACTTCACCCAAGGCCCAATCTTCTGCTGATGATTTTAGGTTTTCCTGAAGAATTTGGAGATAATCCTCCTTCTTCATTATTCCATTTACTTTCTTGAGGCCAGCAAAACAGTAATAACACTGCCAGCACCATGCTTGACAGCAGGTATGGTGTTCTTGGAATTAAAGGCCTCACCTTCTCTCCTTCAAACATATTGCTGCTCATTGTGGCCAAGCAACTATTTTTTTGTTTCATGTGACCACAGAGTTTTCGTCTAGAGGATATTTTCTTTCTACGTGTGATCAGCAGCAAACTTCGGTCCAGCTTTAAGGTGCCGCGGAGCAAGGGCTTCTTTATTGCATGGCAGCCTCTCAGCTCATGTTGATGTTCTCAGCTTACTTGACTTCGGACATGATACTTGTCTTTCTGCAGCTTCTAATACATTGCAGACTTGCTTTTTGGTGGTTCTTGGTTTACTGTTGACCATCCTGACCAGTTTTCTCTCAGCAGCAGGTGTTATTTTGCATTGTTTTCCTGATTATAGCAATGAAACAAACAACTGTTTGCACAGTTGAACTTGGGACCTGTAACACATGATTCACTCGGCACGATAACCATTATATTAACATTTTTCTAAGGATCAAATGGCTAACACTCCAACAACTTGAACATTTGAACATGAATAAATATTTATGGGAGACGCATGAAGTAAGACATTGAACCACATGAAATCACACATAGCAAGTGATTTGGTATAATAAACTAGAGTGAACTTCAGTAGCTTAAGATGCTGAATAATTACAGGACACATTTTGCGATGCTCTAGTTTCCATTCTAAACGACTCCATTATTTACACTCCCTGCATGGTGTAGTATTCATGAATCTCTTATTCACCTGAATTAAGTTGCAGGGAAAAGCCTGCTGTGAAAGACACACACACACACACACACACACACACACACACACACACACACACAATTATAAACACAAGTATAATCTTATTGCACTGCTTTGGCAAGTTCTTGCTCACACTGTCTGTTATTACATTCGTCTTTAATGAAAGAAAGAGAGCAGTGAAGTCATTTACTTATCTACTATCTACTAGGGTTTGGAGTTGGGGAAGCCAATACTCTTGGCACAAAAATGACACCAGTCTGATGCATATCTGTTGAGAACTGACTATATGCCAGTATAACCATTAGGTGGACTTTTTTGAATGAATAGCATGTGTATGTCTTATCTTTATGTTTGCATTTGTGTGTTTTCAGTTATGTGATGATGATGCCATTCAAGCGTCAGGCCCTGGTGGAGTTCTCTGCGGTGGAGAGCGCTGACCGCTGTGTGTCCTGTGGAGCCAAGGAGCCTGTATACATCGCAGGTTTGATCCCTAAACTTTTCACTGGAAATAATTAAAGATGAGATTGATTAGTATCACAGGCTTGAATGTAGCATACCGCATGTGTTCATATCTTCATCCATCTATTCATCAGGCCAACAGGCGTACTTTAACTACTCCACATCCAAGAGAATCACCAGGCCGACTAACGCTGACAACCCTAACAGTGGCAACAAGGTCCTGCTGCTGTCTATACAGAATCCCCTGTACCCTATAACCACGGTAAACGTACACACACACACACACACACACACACACAGGTGTGGGTCATTACATACCCACTCACCTAGGCCCTACTTTGGGCTAACAACATTCCGGTCGGATAGGAGCAGCTCTCTCACTGGTAAATCCCGGGGTGGCGATGTTTGCA
>OMLP01010745.1:4344-16052 GCA_900302685.1 Spondyliosoma cantharus | reverse complement strand
TTCATGGCACAATAACAGAAAATATGATGGAAACACAGTATACAGCTACAGTTATTGTCATATATGTGTAATCTGCACAGCATTTGAGTCCATTTAGCAGCTTTTACCTATTTATCCATTTTAATGCAAGAGCCTGCCTCCTGATGTACAAATGTTCCCCCGGACAGCTCTGGCCATGCAAGAGGAAACATTATTGCTGCCTTGATGATGTCAGTAGTCCAGGAAGTGTTACATCCAAGTCTTTCCAAGAGTTAGACGAGAAGATCGATACCACTCTCATGTTTGTGTGCATAGCTGGATTTGGGACATGGTTTGCTTAGCTGAGTATAAAGACTGGAAATGAGGCTGCCGCTTCTCAAGGTCAAAAATACACAAAGCAACACCTCTGAAACTCACTGATTGGACATGTTGTATCCCGCTGGTTATAACTGTACTCGGACAAAAAATGTTAAGACGGCAGTTTGTGGTTTAGTTTATCTGCCGACCTTGTCCAGGAGGCTGCAGTCACCACCAAATGTCAAACCACTTAAATCAAAACAACAAATTGTCTGTTTTGCATTTAAGTTTGTGTATACCGCCTACAGAATGCATGTGCCACAGAAAATTAGTTTTGTGTGAACATCTTTTTTAGAAGACAGAGTTGAAGAGGCTCAGCTACAGAAGAGAGCACTCAACTCTGTCATGCTTCACTAACATTACCTGTTTTACTCTAATGTCTTTCTGTTGCCTCACTCTAACTTAACTCAGTGCTCTAGCACAGTGCATTTCAAATTGGGGGGAAGGGCCTGAAAAGGGTCCTTGGTCCCTGGTTGGTTGTAAATCATAGCGATCCAACTTTGATCATTGATTGTTTATTTATTTTGATTTTAATGTTTAAGTTTAACTGTAAATATTACTCAGAGGAGATTTGTTGAGACAAAATCCTTTCAAGTCTGGGAATCCCTGCTCCCGCGCACATCCAAATGAACATATTAGTGCTCTTTCTGTCCAAATGGCCTTAAAGGGTAACTCCACCAATTTGACACACCAAAGTGTGTTTACAGTATAACTTCATATGTGAAAGCGTGGTATAAAGCATTTTGTTGCTCCACAGGAAGCTGCATGTAATCTGCCTCCAGTAGTTGCATTGTGGGTAATGTAGGTGCCAGGTTTCGAAAAGGAAGAAGAATGCATGGAATGAAGATGATTACATGTCTGGCTCTGCTGTATTGATTTCTGATCATTTGTTTTTAAGCTTTCAATTAGGAGTGCAATGCTGGACCAGTGGACTGCTTTTACAAACCTGGCACCTACATTACCCACAGTACAATTTAGCTGCTGGGTGATATCACTGGAGGCAATTTATCAGATTAGACAAAGCTCCCTCTGGAGCCACAAAAAATGTTGTACTACTTTTTCACAAATGCAGTGGGACTCCCCAAAACCTGTAAACACACTTTACTGTTTAGAGTTACCCTTGAAGCAAAACATTGCATGCCAAATTGCTTCCAGTGTGTATGAAAAATAACAAAAAATCAGCACAAGGCAAGTTAATTCTGAAAGTAAGTTACACATCACAGTGTGAACTTGGAATAGTAAAGTGCACATAAATTACATATTATGTAAAATATCGTGAATATTGTGGCCTCAGATATATTTCAGTATAGTACAAAACATCAATTTGAGAAACTTTGACCCACTCAAGCTCACCAAGGTCTCAGAGGATCACCGTCTTGTTTAAATGCATCAGACTGAGCAGACTGTCGACGCCGAGAGAGCTGATTTGCGACTTTAGGATGCAAGTGTGTATCTTGAGTGCCAGATTGACGCAGAGGGCTGTGCCACCTCCTGGCTATGACACAGAGGGCATTAATTACCATGTCTTTGAGGGGACAATCAAATCTCTGGGATGCATGGCACATAAACCTGAGCATCCCAGAAGGCATTGGCTGAAACACTTCCTAACAATTGAAGGCAGACATGTCTCAGAGATGATGATAGGTCAAAAACTTAACAGTAAAGCTTTCAGGCAGTTCAAAGTATGAAGTGATTCAATAAATTTTTGATGAATTGAAACAAAGATATAAAAAAAAATAATGATACTCAATGTTATTTTGATTATAACAGTGTTCAGTCAGCAATCTATCTAAATCAATGTTCAATGTTCAATCAACCCTATCAGGTTTATCAGGTTTACACCCTGCTGTTTTATTTTCATAAGGTCTAGAGGTCTTCACATGTCCAATATGTTGGAGTTAATCCAAAACACCAACCAAACCCAACATACAAAGTAGAGACCAAATCTGTGTAGACCTGAGGACAATTATACATGATAAAAATTGATTCAACCCAAGACAATAACAGAGAGAGGGTGCCAATTCCTGCAGCAGTATGATGCTATCAATTAACAAGCAGCCATGGTCAAAAAGAACAATCCAATAAGGAAAATGTCCTAGAACCAAAAATGTAGAGTCAAGTAGAGGAAGTAGAGTTTTTAGCCAACTGGGCAAAAATAATACAGAAGAAAACAATTTTCTAACCAATTCAATATTGAATCAAATTCTGAAGGTGGATTATGTTGTTCTGGAAAAGCAATTCAGTAACTCAGACAATAAGTATATAGTATATAACAATACAAACTCAGAAATATTTTCAAATCAGAGATTTTGTTTATATCTGACCATGTGACATATATTGTATCATGCGTTTCATGTTCGTCTATAACTCGTTGTCATCAAATATCTCTTTGTCGGGAAAGTAAAAAAAAAAAAAAAGGCGATATATGCATTATCAATACAATGACAAGAGATTCCAATCCCAGCTTGAATCATTCAAAAATTACATGTTGGTAAGATGTGATGATTTTTTTATATTTTGTCCTCCACCTTGTTCTTTTCTTACTTTTTCAAAAATTAAAAATACATTTCTGTATCTTCAAAAAATTTATTTTTCCAGTGGAGTCTACAGTACAATGCACAATGATCCAATCAGCGCAGCCGACTGATTAAACTAACGTCATTACTCTTCTCTCTCCTGCAGGGAGAGCGTCAGGACACAGACGCCTTTGAGGAAAGAAACGCTCAGGTGCAGCTGGAGAAGGCCAAGGTACTTTCTTCACTATTTCATCATCAGCTGACCCGACTCACAGACTCATTTTCCAGAGAGGCTGCTCTCAAGGACATTATTACATCACAGGCAGGAAACACAGGCATAAGGACGTCGGATTAGCGGAGCAATATTCTGCTGTTAAAATGACTCACTGCAGTCTTCCTCCTCGTCAGCTCGATGTAATAATACAATAATAATAATAATGATAATAATGAAGGATATTGATTATCGCTGGTTCAGTTCAGCGGACAGCTTTGTAGCTATTAAGCAATATTTAATTTTTACGCTGCAACAAGACAAAGTGCAGTTTAACAACAATTCAACAAGCCAACTTTTGAAATATATGAAATGTTAAGTTGTTTTTGCAACTACAAAGATATACAAGGACTGTTATATTCATGGATATAAGAGTATAGGAGAGCTCTTAAAGTGCTATTCTGACTACATTAATTACCTATTTGTGTTGTGGTTCCCATTAGTATGAAACTGTTTCTGTTGACATCACGACCTCAGAGGTCATTACACAAATATATCAAATTATCACAGCTGATATCAAACTCTTCGCCTCTCTTTGTCTGTGAAGCAGCGCCGGCTGACACACGTCCCTTTGCATATTGAATTAAATCCTCCCCAAAAGATTTAATGCGCTCCCACTGGTGTTCTGTAATGAAGGCGATAAACACGCTCGGCCCATCCCCTGCTGACCCGGCAGCCTCCACCACAGCCTCATCTTTCCGAAGTGGAGTAATTAGCAGCTTGATCTGAATGCCGCTGACGTTTGACTCTGATAGGATTACAACTCACAACAGGCATTCAATCAGAAGGAAGCATGCACTCGCTACTGTGGAGCACAGAGGAAGACGCAGCAGAGGTTAAGACTTGTCATAGAAGGAAAAGAAGCAGGTGTCACTAATAATTCTCGATTCTTCGATTCTGTCCGAGTACCCCAGCAGGCCGTATTGATAGACTAACCACCCACTGAAGCACAAGCTGGGGGTTACTAGAACACCAAACCATCAGGCTGAGACAGTGCCCACAAAGACAGAGGGGAACGAGAAGGATTAGAAGCACATCAGACGAGCACTTAAAACCTGTGGCCACCTAAACTGGACCTTCGACAAAACCTTCAAAAAAGTCCAGAGCAGACAGAGAGGAGGAGGCGGAAAAACGTAACATCGCCATTCCTTATGTTGCGGAAACATTTGAGAAACATCATATCCCAGTTCACTTCAAATCCAGCAACACACTGAGGCAGAAACTTACTACATACTAAGGACAAAACACCAAGGCTTGAACAGCCTGGAATGCACAGATTTGTACATTAGGGAGACAAAACAACCTCTCCATAAATGAATGGCACAACACCGGAGGGCCAACTCCTCAAGTCAAGACTTTGCTGTCCACTTACATCTGAAGGAGAAAATCATTCCACTGAGGACAACAATGTAAACATCTTGGCCAGAGAGGACAGATGATTGGAAAGAGGAGTAAATTAATCCATTTATGTCAAACTGGAACAGCTGTCTTTGAACAGATGAGGTGGCCTACAACATTACTTATCACCAACCTACAATGCTGCACTGAGTTCCTTCCTCAGACAGCTTAACAACCATTCACACCTGGGCTCACCTAGCCTTAGCAACCCACATGAAGGCTGGTTGGGTCAACAACCCACTAGTGGCCCTAACATATCTGAAACTCAGAGCTCACTGAACGACTCTGTAAGGACACTCCCACAAATAGATTAAAAACCTGCAACTCCCCTCCAGTTTGTTAGAAGTGAAGAAGCCTCTTGGATGAGAGTTGAAACATCTAAAGGATGTAGCATTACTATGACCTGGGTGACTGAGAACTTTAAGCAACATTTATTAATAGAAGTCAAGTATTTTAGAGAGAATTGTCTAATACTTTTAATTAAAATAATTCAAGAAAAAAGACATATAATATAAGATATATATAATATAAAATGGGCTGTAATTTGAACAGGTGTTAAAGACAACACTATCTTCTTCCACAAGGAAGCAGGCTAATCCTAAATGTACCCACATATCTCTGACTCATTTAGAAGAGGTTTGATACGGTCCAACAATTGTCACAGTGCTCATTGCACTACATTAAGCTGCAAAGTTGTTATGTTCACATGATAGCAACCAGCGTTGACCAGTGTTGCTGACAAAATGTAATTAGTTACACAACTCACACAACTACACAACAAAAAAAACAAAAAAAAAAAACAAGTGTAGCTGTGACAAGAAAAAGTAATTCACATGATAACTTGTTATAAATAAAGAGGAATTACTCCAGTATTTAAACGCACTTCAATACCAAAACACAGCAGTTAGCTAGCTAGCTAGTTAGGATCTAATGCGCAAAATTTAGATATGTGACTGTACTAGAAATTGTGCTGGTTAACAATGTGCTGTTGTCTTTAACAAAAGAATAGAGATTTGAATAAAACTTTGGCGAAATAGTCAAATACAAATGCATAATACATCAAACACATACACAGGACAAGATCCATATCACTTACACTATCACCACAGATCAAGGTTGTTGTAGTTTGTTTAAATAGTTTTAAGAGACGATCAGTATGTGTTCGTGCTGCCCTTGGGGAGACTAAACCTCGGCCCTGATGGAAGCATCTGGATCTCAACGTATAAAAGATGCTTAGTGTCCAAAACAATAGTCTAGAGACCTTCGCTTCACTTCTTACAGATAATGAGGTAACGCCTGAAATGTAACACTGCACACGAACAATTGTTACCAGTTTGTTATTTTTTGTTATTAAGTCTCAGACTACCAAACCAGCAAATGTAGATAAAGAAAGAATAGACTCAATAAAACCAAAATAAAACATTTTCATCAGTGTCAGTGTCACATTAAAACTTCACAATCGATTAATATCCATTAAACATATATTGATAACATTGTTAAATGCTATCTTTGAGACCAAAGGTAATCATTCATTTACAAAAATATTTTCTCTCTCTCCATGACACCGGCTGGTTCTGTAGATCTGCAATATCTTGTGCTTTCTATGTTTTCCAAACAGTTTTGCATTAATTATTAATCTTCCTCAAATAAGTATGGTCACATGCCTCCATTAAGAAGCTGTTAATAATGAACTAGAGCTGCTTCTTATTTTAAAAAAAAGCAAATGACCCACATACAAGCAGTGGTGGTAGAAGTATTCAGACAGGAGACAGCTTTTTCCGCTAGTAATTCCAAGTGGTGTGATAGTTGGTGTTTTCTCAGGAGTGGCAACTATACACAGCCAAAAGGACAAATTGTGGGTTTATTAATTTATTCAGTCCGAAAGAAGATAGAAAGGTATTTAAGTTGACTGTGACATCAGTAGTATCAATAGTAATATTGATTTATATGAACACCCGTCCTGTGTCCCCAGTCCAAGCCTGTTGCATTCGCAGTACGTTGCAACTTCTCTTACACGCCAGCAGACGACGACAACGTTCCTGTACCAGGCCAGGCCGTCACCTTCGAGGCCAGAGAGTTCCTCCATGTCAAAGAGGTTTGGAACACACTCACGTGCACACACATTACTGAACCACACACAGGTGGATTTACTGCAAAGAAATAAATGTGAGCCAGATCCGTGAATTGAGCCTTTAATTGTCTCTTTTTTCTTTGTTTGTATTAAATGAGCAGAAGTTTAACAATGAGTGGTGGATCGGGCGGCCGGTGAAGGAGGATGGCGTGGTGGGCTTCATCCCCAGTCCGGTCAATCTGGAAACTATTCTCATCAGAAGAGAAGTCCAGGCGAGGAAAGCTGCCAAGGCTTTAGCCAAGTACGTGCGACACGTTTCCACCAGCTTCAGTACACCGGGGTTACAAACGAGCACACAAGCCCACTCTGTCGTGTGCCGAATTATCTTGTAATCCTAATAATAATCTTTATTGGTCCAGCACAAACAAAACATCACTACAAAGTGCAATACAGCGGATTATATGACATTTTAGGCATTCAGCTGACGCTCTTTGAAAACATCCACAGATTAGCAAAAGTGCATTTGTCACCAGAGAGGAGAAACACACCAGGAACTGTTTTGTGAATGAAAGCAAAGTAAGTGTGAGTGCACTAAACCACAGCTGGTTACTCTATCAATCTGCTTCTTGGTTACTTACTTGAAAACTTTAATCCATTACTCATAAGTGCTCCAAAGTAATGAAAATGAATTACATTACCATACCTATAACTCAACTGCAAAACTAACGTGAAATTACCTGTTACTTCCTCAAAGGCAGAATTGAATGTTTCTCTTTCGTTCAGTCAGTAGGCTGTTTTAAGTCTAATCAGCCTGGCAGGCAGGAAGATCCACTACAGACTCTGAGACTTTGACTTGACCCAGTTAGGCTGGAAGAAACGCATCTAGAGGATCTTGGAAATTTGGCTCTGGCTCTATCTGTGTTTGCCGAATCACTTCAAAGGATTTACCCTCTCAGCTTTATATAATGGTGTCTTACATAAGTGCATATATAGTGTGTAAGAACAAATTATTTCACTGGAGAGAAACATAGAGCTCTGTTTTCACCGTGACTGACGACTGTGTTTGTCTCCGTCTTTAGTGGAAAGGATCTGAGCTAATTCAGGACTTTTCTCTCTCCACAGCAAAGCAGCATCTCAGCAAACTCAAGATATGAATGCAAAGAAATACACTCCTCCATCTCAAGGTCAGTGTGTGCGCAGAAAAAAAAAAAAAGTGTGAAGATATTCCTCGCTGTTTATTTTTCGATACATGCTGCATTAACATTAGATGTATCTCTCTTATCCCTCTGCATGAACAGCCAACCAGCAGGTGAAAAAGAAGCCAGTAAGTGACTGAACATTTGTTGTTCCGTTGACGTCTCTTTCATTGTTTTAACATAGTGAGGAATACCGCTCGATGCTGTCGAAGGTTCCAGCAAAAGGCTATAAGCAGACGTTAAGAGTTATGGTCACACAAATTTATTTGAGTTCCCTTTGACTTCACCCTTCACAAATAAAATGTATTATTACTGTCATTCAGAAGTATTTTCAGAAAGTTCCATTTAACAGTTTCAAACATTGGATGGATAAACTATTTTCTATTTGTCATTCACTCACTTGCCTCATGTGGAGCTTATTTGAGTAAAAGTGAAGATATTGTGATGAAATACTGCTTTTGTATATGTGAAAGTCACTTACAAAAATCAGACTTGAGTAAAAGTCTTAAAGTATCTGATATTAAATGTACTAAAGTCTCAAAAGTACAAGTAATATTGTAAAATTGGCAAATTATCCAATCTTTATAATCTTTCTGATAAATGGAATCAGTGTTTTTTTTTATTCTTTTTTTTTTTATCTGATTGTCAATATAATATAATGCCCCATTAATTCAAACATGCACCCAATTGGCTCTGATGCAGCATTTAATCTGAAAAGTAACTAGAACCGAAAGTTGTAAATTAATGTAGTAAAGTATTTACAATATTTTCCAAAATGTAGCGAGAGTGCAGGTCTAAATGACCAGAAACCAGACAACCTCGCCTGTTTCAGAGCCTCTTGTGGACTTCTCTTATCAACGTAAACAGAAAAGTTTGTGTTTTAGTTAATGTGGAGATACTATTTAATGTTATTGCCAGAACTTATTTATAAGATAAGATCCTCTTGCCCATTGACGGCCGTTCTGCTGTACAGGGTGAAATACAATATTCTTGGTTGGCAAAGCTTTTTTAATGTATGTAAGGAATATACTGCGGCTTTTAAATAAATATTCAATGCACTTTTACTGATACTGATATGTTGCTTGCCGTGTTAACATGCATTCACAGTAACTTAATCAAACGTGTGTCTCTTTGTGGCTGTAGGGGGAGCAGGTGGCTATGTATGATGTAGTGCCTACAATGCGCCCTGTGGTTCTGATGGGACCGTCACTGAAGGGCTTAGAGGTGAGTCTGCCTCAAACACTCCAATGATTTAAAGATGAGAAACCTAATCTAGTCATTTTGAATAATTACTGGGGTTTCATTTCAAAATCCATGTCTCCTGTTTAATTCCAGGTTACAGATATGATGCAAAAAGCACTGTTTGACTATCTAAAACATCGATTTGAAGGCAGGTAAGTTCTGATTTGAGTCTTCAGTGTCACACCTTTTTATATTGACGAAGATTAGGGACACTGGAAAAAAAAAAAATTGGGGTTCCAGCTATTTTTTCACAATTCTGACCCATTTCCTCCAAATTCTGAGTCTCATAATGAAATTCAGAGAAAGGAAAATCTGAATTAGAAAAAAGGCAGAACCCATTTTCTGTTCCCTGTGGCCTAATCCTCTTTTTAAAGTGGAAAATAAATCATGATGAAAATCAGGACAGTGTAACAATTCCTGTTTCTCTGTCTCCTCTCCAGAATCACTATCACACGGGTCACAGCGGACATCTCTCTGGCTAAACGGTCCATCCTCAACAATCCGGGCAAAAAGGCCTTAATGGACCGGTCGAACACCCGCTCCAATTTAGGTACGCAGCTTTACCTTCCCAACCTGAAGCCAGCAGTTGTGGAAAAACTCTCTTTTATTTGTTTGTAGAGTAAGGTGGTTGGGGTTCAGATAGTATCAGTGACAGAAAGTACACTAAATTGACTCCTGAAATAACTTGTAGTAATTGTTTCAGCTGTCTGGCACGCATTGTATTGTCCCTCGAGGAAGATCCCACCCACTTTAATTAGGTTAAATCAAGTGACTGATACTGTCCGACCCAAGTATGGAGCTAATGTGTCAGACTGAAACATGGTGCGGTTTGTGTTAGGAGTAGCTTAACATTTTTGGAGAAGCGCTTATTTGCTCTCCTGCAGATTGAAACCGCTCATGTTTGTACACAAAATATGAAGCCTCAGCCGGCAGCCCGTTAGCTTAGGAAAAAGAGACAAGAATGGCCTGGCTCCAATAAAAAGGTTTTGAAGATATACGCCTGCCAGCACCTCTAAAACTCACTAACAATGATGTGTAACTGTTTGATTTAGGTGAGGTGTTTCCAGTCTTTATGCAATTCATTTGCAGAATAGCAAAGAAGTTGCAAAGTGAAATTAGACATAAGTAGGTCGCTGGATTGTGCCAGTAAAGACTGTACAGTTCTGTTTGCTGAATGGCTCCTCAGTGACATTGTGCAGTACGCTCAGTTACAAAAGACTGGCTGGCAAATGGAAGCCAAATAAGATTTACTTGGTTTTTCTCTACTCTTGTTTCTCTCATTGCTCTCTCATCCCAGATGCTGCCGGTATGTATGACTGGAAGCACTGGCAGTCCTTGTGTGTTTGAATTCCGTCAGTTCCTTCCTTTCATCACATCATGTCAATGCCGACAGTCACCGTTCAATGTGTAGATACAAACGGGCAGATGTTCTCTCCTGTTGATTGTATGTTAGTTGGCTCATAGACGTGTAAGATGTAGTTCAGTGTTTTGTTAGAGTATTTGTGAGTCTAGCCACAGCCGCTGCCTCCCCCATACCCTGCATCATGCTCTCCCTCTAGTGGCCAATCTTTAAATTACTTCTCCCATCCTGGCTCTTAAAAGGGTGAGTAAGAGCATTGCATTCATTACCCACAATGCAACATAGCCCTGAGTGACATCACAGGAGGAAATGAATCAGATTACAAGAAGATTCTTCTTCTTCTTCTTATGCAGTCGTACTCCCCAAGACCTGTAAACACACTTTAATGTGTAAAATTGGTGGAGTTACCATTTATTGGATTGGTTATAAAAGAAATATTAGTAATTTAGGCGGTCTCGATACCCTGCTCAGGCATTTTTGTACATTTTTCTCAACTTTTTTTGATTTGGTGATCATTTTGGCTGTTTTACAGCTTGTGGCATGAATTTTTGCAGGAACTTTTCTTTTAGTCCATTTTTTTGAATCCAGTGTCTTTTACTCTTACAAGGCCATTAAATCACCATACATCAATATTTTTTTCTGCTTTTTTTTCATAAATCACTTGAACAACTTCCCCAAAACTACCGAACGTTCAATAATTTTCAGGATTTTAACCCTTTAAATGCCAGTTTTATTATTTGAATTATGAATTATTTATTACAAAAAACACAAAAAATGTATTATTTAAGTAGTAGGCTGATGGGGCTTTTGTGGTGATTAGAGTCTTGTATATATCAAAGGTTAGGAACAAAATGTATTTGATTGCATCAGATTTTTTATGTAGTAACAGATACTCCCTCTAACCACCTTCGTGGCCAAAAATGCCTCATAGACTTCAATTAAAACCACATTTTTTAATCTCACTGCCATTACAGTATAAAAACATGCATTTTGTAATGTCAGCATGTCATTTTGAAGAAAAGTAGTGACATTTGACATTATTATTGTATTTCACCAGATTCAACCATTTTCCTATCGCAGGCCAATGCATGAAGTTCTTGTATTTTTGCCAGTCATATTATGGAGCCGGGTGACTACCAGGGCCCCCAAGAGTGATTTTTGTGTGTGTGTTTGTACGCGCGCGGGCGCGTGTGTGTGTGTGTGTGTGTGTGAGAGAGAGAGAGAGACACAGAGAGAGAGAGTGTGTGTGTATGAATCTGTAAGCACGCACTGATCATTTCAGGGATGAAAAAAGGTCATCTTTTGAGGAATGTGTTTC
>OMLP01010743.1:14357-25955 GCA_900302685.1 Spondyliosoma cantharus | reverse complement strand
CCGTGAGTCTCGGTTCCGACTTATGTGTTGGTGTGCACTTCAAACTATATACCAGTTTTTAAATCCCGTTGATAGGTCAAAACAATGAGGAGACTGCTGAATGTGGAGCAGGCAGTGCAGCTCTTCATTGAGCTGGAAGGAGCTGAGGCAACCCTGAGCCGAGGCATTGCCTGCATTTAAATGTAAATAGTTACATATAATTGTGTAAATTTCAAAAACTTATGGACAAATTTAGCAGGCACTTTGTATTTGCATTATAAGTAATAAAAATGGTTAGGGTTAGGGTATTCACAGTAAAAAAAAAATATATTTTTTTCTCAGATTTTGTTTTTTTTGTGCTTTTAGGTCCATTGTGTTAATACAGTATGTCAAAAAAAAATAACTGTACAGTCACACATGTGAGGTTGTGTTGAAAATAATGACACCAAACAAGGCATGGTAAATAGTTTGAGGTGAAATATAATGGTCAAAATCAAAAATGGCCAATTATATCCCTGACGTCCATGAAAAAGCTACTTAACCTCCCACTTTTCTATAGGAATACATACTTCCTACGGGCAATGCACTAGTACTGAAATGGACAGAATGCTGTTACAGATAACAGACACATAATATCCTTATTTAATTTCTAATATTTGGTTCAGACTACACAATAATTGGTCTGTTGTGGTCACTGTGTCAGATTAGGTGATTAAAGAGTCAGAAACTCGGTGCAGTGACCGAGACACATGACAGCCTAGTCGACCAATCATAGCCTGCTGTCTTAAATGTGTGTGATTTCATTGGTAAGAAAACACAAACCTCTGTGTCTATACAATCAACTACTGTTGACTGTACAGTATGTATATTATGCCAACACACCGTTTCAGTATTAGCAGATTCTGTATTTATTCTGTCATTTTTACTGTTGTACATCGAGATGCTACATTGTGTTACAGCTGTTGTTAAGTAGTAAAAGCAGTGGCTCACTTGGGCAGGGTAACGTTGACCTGTCCAGAAGAGAGGATCTCTACTGACTTCCCCCAAAACTTGTACTTCCATCTCTGATCTGGGAGCAGACAGAATGAGACAAAGCATTAGGTTTGTCTCCACTCATACAGAGGTAAAGGTGGACCCAGCACTCATCTTGATGCACTCAGCTCCTACCTTGCCAGAAAGTGAAGTTTTCTGACTCCGCATGGCAGGCAGAGATGGGTGGGTGATGGCTGACCTGAAAACAAGAATAACAGTAAGCTCAAAACTCAGATACAGACATGCTGACCAAACATCAGTATCAGACTCCACTGATTACCTGCTCACTGACGTATTGGAAGCCTCTGTCTTCTCTGTGAGTCTCATAGGTTTCTCCCAGAACAGGGTTAAAGGGTTTGTAGCGATACCTCCAGGATGCCCAGGCATATCCAGAGATGGAGAACACTGCCACATAAACCTGTGGACATTTTTTTCAAATTAATTAACTTCCCACTGAACTCCACTGTATCTCCAGGTGTCTGTATTCCAAGTAAGCCAAACTCACCATTCTCTCATAAGGATCCTCAATGTTGTTGGCAATGTCTAGCAGCTCACTGTACTCCAGCTCTTCACCGAGTCTCTGCAGCAAAGACACAGGCTCATTGAGAGCGATTGGCATGGAGACTCTGGACAGGTCTTTGCCAATATTATTGTACAGGATGGTCATGATGCCAATGTGGCTGTTGTCTGATCCTGGGGCGGGGATGGTAGTGCGACGGCCTGGATCATAGAAACACAAACCGGCACAATTTAAAAAAAAAAAAAAAAAAAAAAAAAAAGGAGACATTTGGAAGGGATATTCGTACTTATTTTTCAACCAATTTTGCCAGATTTAGCTGGCAGTATGTTTTATGTGTTCGCAGCATTTCATCTCTGGTTCAGGTTATGGAGGCTTAGCGTTGTGTGCAGTACTTCTGCAAACATCGACTGCCACTTGACAAAAAATGTCTTCAAGTTTTCAAGAGTTAACAAGCTTTGTTTGTAGAATGCATGCAAAATCTGTGCAAAGCAAATTGCACAAATGACTAATTTCTCCATAAAATCCAAATTTAATTTTACTTAATATGGAAATTAATTTATTATAAAAGGTTAAATTATGTTGATTGTACAGTTTACATCATGCGTTTATAATCTGTTGAATTTCAAGGAATTCACGGATATGAAAGGCAAGGGACTGATGAGCAATCCTGGCCCTGTCAATGGTGGCATCCAGATATCTGGACTTCACTACTCTTAGACTCGTGGACTTTGCAGGAGTGCTGAGGGCTGTCCAATTCATCCAGTCCACAAGAGCCTTCGAGGGGACTTTCTGCAGACTTCCAGAGAGTCTGGAGGTGTGGACTACAATTACAGACCAAAAAAACAAAACACACAAAGCTTTATGAATGGGTAAAACAATTACTAACCCGCAACCATGTTATTTGACGAGTGTAGGCTTTTTTTATTTAGTGTTGACCATGTATATGTTCACCCTTGTTTTCTAAATTAGATATTGTGAGTGCGAGCATTACAAAGAGTTACAACAGAGAAAGTGACAGCTGGATCAAATGAATGCTGCATTCAGTGATGCATCATTGTATTCAAAATACATCTGACTAAACTAACTAAAACTGAACCAGGTGTCATGAATGTTTCTGCAACTCAACAAATGACTGCTTGACTCAGACACTCTTGTGCTGTAAGGAAAAGCTGTGCCCTTGCTGAGCTTGTCCTCTCACGGCACCATCAGGAGGTGTGGTCTGGTCTAAACTCAGTCCTGGAGAGCCCGGACTGGTGAACCAGCAGTACATAGTAGACATGCTCTGCACTCACATTTAAAATGAGACAAAAGGATGATGTTACCAGTGTTGGTGGGTACTGGGCTCAGCTTGTTAGGAGCGCTGTTCAGACTGGCCCGGTAGTTGATGGTGGCAGCAGCTGACGAGTAGAAGATGGTTAATCTTTAGTCTTTTTTTTGCACAGAAAACATTTAAGTGGAGGGCAGTATGATCAGAGTGCTACCTGCGACTGGACGGTAGGTCAACACTCACCATGTCCCTCCTCGGGCTCCGAGGTGCTGGTGGTGGTGATGTCACTCAGGCCCGACTCATCTGAAGCCTCTGCCTCTGATGAGCTCTCGCACACAATCACTTCACTGGCATCGAAATACTCTGCCATGGAGTCTGCCACTGAGGGCGCACGATGACTGTGGCGACCCATTGAGGGTGTCCTCTGTGAGGGAGCAAAGGAAAAAAGGATCTGTGGTTCAAACTATAGTTTTAGTTCTAAAATGAACAGGACAATGAAAGAACTGGAACCAGACTAGCCAGTGGGCATGTGATGTATCAGACAAACAAGACACACAAAATGCAAACACTCAATGCAAACATACACACACACACACACACTCACTCAGCATTGAAAGGTCAGTACCCACCCACAAAAGGTCTACAGGCATTATCCTGCCAGGAACATGTAGCATTAAGTGACTAACATGCTCCGCACCAACCACTTGATTGTCTTCATAATTTTACATGCAAGATAAAAACAAAACAAAAAACAAATGCAAATGGGTGACAGTGAGACAATGAAAGGGACATGCATGAAAAGAAACTTTCACACATCCAGACACAAGGCAGTACACACCTGGTCAGGACGAACGGTGCAGAAGGATTCCTCAGTAGAGTCAGAGGACAGGGAAAGCGAGTGGACTTTGGTCAGACGTGACTGTATGTCAAGCTAAACACACATGCATGGACATGCACATATACACGGACCAGCCATGCAAGAAACAAGAGGAAGGGAAGACAGTGGATCAAACACAAATGGTGAGATGGTTAACGCAGACTCCATAGCCTTCACACAATACGAGGTGTGGATCAACATTTGGCTCTGTTGTTCAACTGTCACCACAGGACAAAATTGCATCCGTGTTATGAAGTATAGGCATTTAAATGGGTCAATCAGGTCTTTGGCTGGCCAACCCCCATGATTTTTTTTTGCCAACTCCACACCCCCAAACTGTAATGTAGGCTAAGAAAAGGTAATTCAGGTTATTTTGAATTGTTGTCTTGCAGCCAAACTTGACTAAACCACTCAGGATTTGATTCCATCCCTGCCCTCTTCTCCATGCAGACAAGAGAGCAGAACTGAACTGACCCACAGTGACAATGCAGGACGACAGCTGCCAGGCAAACACCAAAATTAAGTCCAAAGTCACAACAACTGAGAACAGTCACATGCAGCAGGGACAGATCACAAGCAAGCAAACAAGAAGAAACCTCATGCAGCGCCACACAGGAAGGATTACAGAGTGCCGTCAGTTTGACAGCTGAAATCTACTGGCAAGTCTGAGTTTCAGTGTGTGACAACAGCCGTGCCGTTTGTGTCTTTGTGTGAGAAAAGACTTGAGGTGTGTTCCTTCAGGACGCGCCTGTGATAACATGTGTCTGTTCGCCTAGAAACAACCCAAACCTGCTCAACAGTTTCACACAGTGCCTCACCAACAGACAGCAAGGGCTGAGCCTCCACTGTCTTTTTGCCAATCATCAGTGTCAGTCTTTGTTGTCGTCAACTTCTTCAGGAAGAAGACATTTCTGAGTTTTGATTTCAAGTTATCCAATTCAGCTGCTGTCTGTGCCTGTGTGTCTCTCTGTCTGTATGTGTGTCTCTGTCTGTGTGTGTGTTACCTCAGACAGTGTGCTGCACAGTGTGGCGAGCTGGTGTGAGGTGTTCTGCCTCAGGTCCGGGCCGGTCCAGGCCTGCCTCACTCGCTCTCTCTCCAAGGTCAAAACATCATGAATTGACTTGAGAGAAGCGTGAACTGCAACATAACAACAGAAACTTATGGGCATGGGACGCTGTGGCAGACAGTAGCAGGTATCAGCTTAGAGCATTTTTACATACTTTTAGTCATTTTAGTTTATTCAAAAAATAAATAACAAATGTCATAACAAAACATCTCGTAGCAGTGCCATATTACAAAAGTTTTCTACATTAAAAAAAGGGCTCTAATTAACAATTTGCATGTAGCCATGGCAGCTAACATTAGCTTAGAAAATTCTTTGCCAACATAAACTAACAACCAGCTTCCAGCACAGCAGTTCCACAGAGCCCCTTTAAAAAAAAAAAAAAAAAGGGGGAAAAAATGCAAGAATTGACCCCACTTTATTCATAATGCAGGAATAATTTCAGAACTAAGAAACATCCAGTGTATTGAGCCCTGTCTTCTTTCAAAATGAGTTTGATTATTATATTTGTATTGCTACAGGGTGAGTGAGTTCTGTACCCCTCTGGGAAGCGGTGCAGATGTCCTGGTGAAGCTTCTTGGCCTCAGGTGAGGTGACCTGAGGGTTGGACAGCTGAGAGTAGACGTAGTCAGGGATGGACTGAACCGACGCCCCTAGACCAGAGCTGCTGTTTGTACTCAGGTGGCTGGAAGTGAACTAGACAGGACAGAGTGGCTTGGTATGGGGTCAAACTCAGAGGTTTAACTTGTTCAACAGATGATGTTTTAAGATGAATCACAACAATGCACAAGAGGTCAGTCTTACCAGTCCCCCATCAACACGGGACAAAGTCCTGGCGTGGCCAATTGCTTTTCCCATCTTCCTCTTGGGTTTCTCCAGGGAGAGATTCTAAAACAGAGACAGGGTTATAGCTTCTCTCTGAAGACAAGACCACATTTTTAGATGGCTCAATGTTTGCTTTTAGACCAACATATTTGTTGTTTAAATTCTGTACACGTAATGACACATCACAAGTGTACAATGTCAGGACATGAAAGACAAAAGCCTTAGCTTTTAGAATGAATGCTCTAGCCATTATGTTGTGATCATTTGATTCATTTGTATTTGTGATCATTTCAACAGGGACCTTCAGCAATCTTCTGTGGCCAGTTCAGGGCCCCCCATAGGAGATCCATTTTTATCAGGTTTAAATAGAAGACAAGTGATCGCAGCACAATGTTTTTTTCAAATTAAAATACTATGAAGAAGCAGACACAGTCACAGTTGCCACCAGAACAGTCACCTGCATGCTGATCCGCATCTCCAGATCTGTGTTTGTGATTGGCAGGCCTCCTTCCAGCCAATGGAGTCGCTGAATGAGCTGGGCTAGTTCAGTCAGCTCTGCCTGACAGCGAGCCAGGTCTGACAAACAAAAGGTCAGAGTTCTGAGATCACACACAAAAACATTTTGCACATGATCCTACCAAAAAGTCACTATAACATCAATGCGTTCATTTTCTGTATTTCAACATATGCATGTATGCATTCTGACTGACGAAATATGACTGAACCAGGATTCACTATGTGGCTACAAGAACAGGCGATTCTGACCGTTGGAGGTTGCGTCAACATCGTGGGTCTGCTGCAGCCAGGCTGACACCTTGTTGGTCACTCCTGGGTGGGAGGAGATGGCAGGGGCGGGGCTGCCCATCTCTGGTTGGTACACTGATGCTGAGCTGGCGTATTGAGGAAGCTAGGCAAACACACACACACGTCAAAAAGGGAAAGACAACAAAATTATGATGTCCTCCCATGTTCTGCCATCATGGGCCATGCTGTAACAAACGCTGTAATGGTTTGTCACTCACTCAACTAATTCATGGCTAAAAAAAGTTTTTAATACATTAAGAATGAAAAACTCTTGCTAGTCATGTCATGTGAGGTTTTGCCTGCAATTCTTCATCTCATAATGTCTTTAAACTAAATACCTCTGAGCATTTTTGACAGCTGGTCAAACAAGAGAGGCATTATTAGGAAATTATTTTAAAAATGCAAAGTAACTGATCAAGTATTTAAAAATTATGACAATGTGTCTTACAAAAGAGGTCACAACAGGGTTTTTACATAAGTTCAGAGGAATAAGTATAAAAAAATACAATGAAAAAATAAGAAATTAAGAAATCTCTTTATTATATTGATGTCACTAATCAAATCAACCACCTCCCACAAATCTATGTGCTTTGCTGATTGCACAGAAACAACCCACTCTGAGGGTTCTTAAGAATTACAATTTTAGTGGGGGAGTTGCAGTCGTTTCATTCAAACAACAGTTTCATGCTTAAGTGTGTGAGATTAACAGGAATCTTGACTCACTGTTGCTCTGTTTGTCTGGGCGAGAGAAGCCATGGTTGGCAGGGTGCCCTGACCGATGGAGAGAGCGTGAAGGACCCCATGATGAACACTCATCGCCTCGTTTTTCCTAAACACACGGTGGGCACACAGCTTGGTGAGCCAGATATAGAAGAGATCATGGCTCTTTGCCTAACAGGGAGGAAGGAGAGAGAGAAAATGACAGCACACAGGGATTCAGTAAAGAGAGGAACAGGGACAAAGTTAACTGAAATTAAGCTTTGCAGGCGACAGTCTGCAGCTCAGAAGTGTGAGGTCATATCATTCTACAAACACCTCCAGGGTCCTGGAATCTCTCTGACATGTGTTGTGTAGGGTACCTTGAGGTGGTAGAGGTTGTCTCCAGAATCCAGGTCTATTCGTTTGGATTTCTTGTTGATGGACATGACAGCCAGGCTGACATCCAGAGAGCCATGGAGTTTCCCTCTCTGAATCTAAAAAAACACAGCCACCAAGCGTGTTTTAACCAGTTTTTTTATTTACCATTCCAAACATTTACAAAGAGCTGTTAAGAGCACACTTGAATCAACCGAGTAACACAACAGAGTTCATAGCTGACACCATCAGTGTGTTGTGAGACAGCGTACTGTTGGCAGCTGTGGTGTTTTTATGGCTTACATCTTGCTGCGTCTTTGAGTACTTGAGAATTCCTTTCTCCAACAGGAAGTATCTCTGAAAAAGGACCAATCACAGTGAAGTGTTAGAAAAGAAAGATGATCCAGTGAATGCTGGAAATGATGTCACTGATGAGGTGAAATAGCTCTAGGTAGCTCGGCAGATTGAAATGACATAAAATAGACAACAGTGAAAATCAGTGCAAACAGAGCTGCTCACATGCTGTCCCGTCTGTGCTCACCTTGTGCCAGCCTTTGAGCGGGTACTTCCTCCTCTTCATCAAGTAGCCCTCGCAGATCCCGGGGATACTGAGGTCCACAGTGGAGCTGGGAACTGAACACATATCCAGATGCTGCAAATCGTCCAACACCTCCCAGTTACGAGACTGATGCAGAGGAAACACTTTCATTACTAGAAAATAAACCATGTGACTGGCAGACTGTTTGGTCCATGCTGTTGCTATGATCTTTATTTTTTTCCCCAAAATACAACAATTTGGCTAAAGAAAAATTAAGAAAACGTATATCCTGTACCAACATCTAACAGTGTTTGACAGCATTATATGCCCTAGAGTGAAGTTACCCACAACAAAATGATATCTGGCCTAGGCTTGTTCTGGCTGTGTGAAGATGTAAAGTTGAAATGTTGAAGTTTTTCTCTGGCAAAACCTTTTATTATACTGATATTTGGAATGGACATTATTCAACCCTTGGCATATTGAAATGAATACTAAATGGAGGTTTTTAAAAGATAAAGGATAAAAAAAAAAAATCCTAAAATAACAATTTGCAAACTGTTTGATAATCATTTCAGTAATTTTTCAGGCAAAATTGTCAAATCTTTTCCTCCTTTTAAATGTGCACATTTTCTACTTTGTTATTTGTTGGTAAATGATGAGTCTTTGGATATTAGCAATTTGAAGCTATGTCTTTGGGCTCTGGGAACATTTCCAAATGTGACTCACAAGGTCCTGATTTCTGATTTGATTAAATTCAGTATCCATTCAGTTGGGGATATTTCAGTTGCATTACCAACTTAGCTTGGATGTGAAAGACAAACCATTTAGATAGGTACTGACAAAACATATATAATATTGTTTATATTATTGTTCAGGATACAGCTGAGTCAAATGGCAAAAAATCTCCATACTTTGTTGGTGGAAGGAAAGGTGTGTCAGTAAGTAACGAGAATGCAACAATATACAATACGATGAACTAAACGGGGATTAATGCACCCAGTAGGAGTTCTGCATCATTTCTTTTATATTCACATACTAAAACAAAGCCATACAGTCAGATTCTGTACCTGTGGGTCTTGTTACCTGTTTTGAATTTTTGGAGGAGCCAGTACTGCTGCTCCGTGAGTGGCCAGGTTTGAAAGTGCTGGCTGGGGATTTGTCAAGGCCACTGATCATGGACTGGCTGCTGCTCAGAGGGGGCGGACACACCTGAGGGTCCATTGGAGCAACGTAATGAGGAAAGCGCTGCATGGAGGTAAAGACTTTCAGAGCCGGTTGTATCTCATGGCAAAGTACACAGCACTGTGGAAGTTGAGAAAAAGTGTCAACAGTGTGGTGATAAACCAAATAATCCAGACAATGAAAGTTTCATCAGAATAAGACCCCAAAACAAATGTCACATTGTACAAGAACATACTACGAAGAACTTTTAATTAATAGGTTATGAAACAGTCTCAATTTACCAAAAGTGAGACAATTGTCAATGTAGCCATAGCTATTCTAAATGCCTGTCACAGAGTCCTACAATTCAAACTTGTGCTGAGGATGATCAAGGAGCCTCACAGCCTGAGGAAAGAAGCTGCTCTGTAGTCTGGTGGTACATTAAAGCACTAAAACAAAGTTACCTTTGGCTAACCTGCGTCATCTTTGGCCAAAGGCATCATCGCAGAAAAATAAAGTTCCTTGTACTTTATATGGACACTTGCATTGCTCCACATACCTTTTTGCTAAAAAGTCACCTTTTCAAAATCTAAGGAAGCCAGATTGAAATTCTTTTTGCAGCTAGAAAGGAAAGGCATGAACATTTCCACAATAGAAAACAATTTGCCTTCGCAAACAAGCTCAAGCAGGTAAAAGTGTGTTTACAACCAAAACTTGAAAATCTGTGACAAATATCACATTCTTCTCAGCCCTTACAGTGTTGTGTTACGTCACATTTCTCAGAGCATTCAGAAATATGACAATTTTTCCTCTTCATCATTGAGCAACCCTTCAAGGAAAGGTTCGCCCAAAATTTGGGGATCTCTGGGCTTCTGGAGACTATGGTTTCACCACATGAGCTGAATGGATCCATTTGTGTTTTTTGTACCTTTTAAAACAAGTCTTCATCTACTTCAGTTGTTTAGGAGAATGCTGCAACATCATTTTGCTGCAGAAGTGTTTTGTGGACTATGAAACTTTACCCAACTTTCCATCAACATGAGGGTGAGTAGGTGATGACTTTTAATCAAAAAGCTAGTTATGGTATATAACATCAGGCTTGATTAATTATAACTACGCACATTCATACAAGTGCAGTGAAAACTACCATCACCTTATATCAGTGTTGTCGATCATTAGGTCAATCAGACAATGAAATGCATAATTATGATGAAACCAGTGAACAGATGGCCATTTGAATATGTAGAGGCTCTTCTAGCTCCTCTGGAAAAAAAAAATAAAACGAAACACACCCCTTCTACAATCGCTGGCATTCCTTTCTCTCATCCAACCGCTGAAAACTGACATAAGAGGAAGTGCTCCATGTTGAAATTCCAGTCAAACATTTTGAGAAGCCTGACCGGATTCTGGTGGCAGCCATTATCACATGGTGTATTCAAGGAACACGCAGATGAAAAACATGCATGACATAAATTTGTCAACCTTCAGGAGGTTTTACAATACCATTTATAATGTCCTTCTTGTAGTAGCTGCCCTTGTCATAGCTGAGATTGAATTAGGGAACTGTTAATTAGGGAAGTAATGCTGTTTAAAATGTACTCTCACATCATGTTAACATATACCGATTTTAACCATAGCCCCCACTCCTCACCTGGATTTGAATGCAAAACTGCAAACAACTACAAGAAGAGGTAACACTGATTACAATGTATGAAACACAAGTAAAACCATGAGTCATCAATAGAAAGCAACACAAGCCTGAGTGACACAATAAAAAATTAAACACACCTGTTGGTCTGATGTCTAACGAGCTGCTCCCTCAGTAGTCCACAAGCAATTCCTTTAACTTTCCTTCAAGAATAACTGTAGAGCTGTAAAAAGAATAAATAAATAAATAAAAATTAAAAATCCCCTCTAAGGTCCTGTGTTACAGCAAAGTCACACTGTCAAAGAGATTTTCCTCTGCACATTACTTTAGCTTCAAAATGTCCTGTGAAAAGTCCCTTCAGCTCTCATCTGTGTTCCACTGAGAGCAGTGCCACACCTGACTGATGGTGTGCTTGTCAGACTGGTGCATATCAAAGCCAGCAGGTATCTGGGCGGGGCTGAAAGTAGAGCACACTCTCTCAACCTGACCTAACAGGCCCGCCAGCTCTGTCATCACAGTGATCTCTAACAGATTTGCTGCCAGCAGAAAAATAAGAGCCCAAATCATATTTAATTATCAATTCTGCCCTACAAAGGCAAACAGTAAAGGTGGGAAAAAACAGTCTTTGCAGATAGAAGCATAAATCACACTTTTAAACATGATCAACTGTCACATTTCTTTTTGCAGAACAGGTTTTTCTTGGAAAGTAAAAAAAAAAGAAGGTTCAGTCCACAGAGCAACTATTCAAAGTGTTTGTGTGTGTTGTGTGTGTGTGTGTGTGTGTGTGTGTGTGTGTTTGTGTTTGCAGT
>OMLP01010743.1:0-14337 GCA_900302685.1 Spondyliosoma cantharus | reverse complement strand
AACAGGTCTGTGTGCTTTGTCTTTCTTTCGGCAGATTTTGTCTGAGCAAGGGCAACGGAAGTAGGTCACAGGAAGAGGGAACAGGTCGCTGTCTCTAGTTGTTTTTGTCAACAAATCACATGCCGAGCCAAAGCTACACTGGATGTATGTACTAACACGTATTGTGTCTGTATCAAAGGCTGATTAATAATGATAATGATCAGAAGAAGAAGAAGAAGAAGGAGAATTGTGTATAGCACCTTTGAAAACGTAGTTACAAAATGCCTCACAATGTCCAAATAAACTGAATCCAATAAAAACAAGAATCAACATAAAAGAATGACCTGAAGTTTACAATACTATCAAGGTTCAAGGTGATTTATTTACAGTAATAATGATAACTTTATTTATATAGCAACTTTCAAAACAGACTAACAAAGTGCTTTACATGCAACATACCAACAAACAATAAGTCACAAAAAAATTGTATTAATTGCAGTGGTAATGGAATATAAATATAAACCGCAGACAGTGTAACACAGGGCAATAAAATAAGTCAAATCTGAATTAAAAAAAGCTGAAATCATCTAAATCAGGTGATAAAAGCAGCTTTATGAGAATTTTGGATTTTGGATTTTGGAAATGATAAAAAGGTTTTATGTGATGATCTTAGGCAGCGCATTTGGGCATAGGGAGAAAGCAGCTCTGCAATGGAAGGCGGTACCAAACCAGACTGGGCCTTAATAGTAATCAAAATAATTTTGAAATAAATTCTAAAAGACACAGGCAACCAACGTAAAAATACTAAAGTCACACATTTCTATCAACCTGAGCTGTGACATTTTGTAAGGGAATGGAGGTATTTCTGAGAAAGACACGCATACAGGGAGCTGCAGTAGTCAAGACAAGATTAAATAAATGGGACAGCAGTGACTACATTTTTGCAAGATTGTACTGCTGATGAAAACTCAACTGGACATAATTTTTTTAAGTGTACTTACGCTACTAATAAAATTTGAGTCAATAAAGCACAAAGGTTTCTGGCTGAGTTCTTTGTTTTGGAGGGAAGTGGACATGGAGTTGATTATCAGACTGGGTCCTGATATGGGGGGGGGCGAAGAGGAGAGTGTTTGATATCTGCTAAGTGGTTGTGGTTGTGGAGAGAGGTTTGGTCATGTGGTTTGATGGGAAGTTATAGTTGTGTTTCATCTGCATATGAATGGAATTGAATGTTGTGATTCCGTATGACATCACCCAGGGGGAACGTGTAGATGGAGGACAGGATGGGGTCTAAAGTTGAGCCTTGAGGGACACCACAGTGGCACGTAGCTGGAGATGAGAACTGTTTATCTGTTAAATAGGAGCTGGACCACATATGTGCATGACTGGAGATGCCTATGTTGACTGTTGACCTATGTGAGTGCGTGATCAATGGTGTCCAAGGCAGAGCTTAGGTTTAGGACGATCAGAATTGAACAGTACCATGAATCAGCTACAAGTAGGAGGTGATTTCTCACCCTCAGGAGTGCAGTTTATGAAGCCAGATTTCATTTTTTCAAACAATATTAAAATGTGTGATCAACTGATAGAATACGACTTTATCAATTGCCTTTGAGAGAAATGGGAGCTTTGAGATGGTTCTGTAGTTGAGGAGAATTGAGAGGTCTAGGTTTGTTTTAAATCATGGGGAGAGACTAGGGCAGTTTTGAAATAGGTGGGAAATGATCCACTGTTCATGGAGCTGTTGACAATATACAAATTGTGAGGGCCAATGGTGGGGAAAACCTCTTTCAAAAGTAAAGATGGAAGGACGTCTGGGGCAGGTAGTGGACTTAATGTTATAGACTGTGTCTGTTGTTCTGAGGGGGTTTTGGTTGAAGGATGATAGGTAGTTGTAAGATGGGTTTAGTGAGGGTTAGGGTTAGGGTTAGCTCTGATTCGGCTCAAAAGCCCTTCTGAGTGGTTGGCAGCTGAATGTTAATCTGATGGAGTGGACTTTGTCTTTAAAATGGGTTAAAAACTTATTACAGAGGTGGGGGGAAGCATCCTTGACATAGTTCTGGGGGGCACCAACAACATGATTAGTGGTCCTAAACAAGATTCTGGAGTTATAGTAGTTGCTGGAAACCAAGGCTGAGAAAAATTGAAGAAAGTTGGGAAATGACATAAAAACAGGCAGGGTTTCACAAATATTCATTGTATACATTCAAAGTATTTGTGGCAGGCCGCTGCAATATCAACACACATTGACATTCAATTTTTGAAGCCTATTTAGACGGTCGATAGCACGTGGTCTCAAGCGCAGCACCCTAGTGTTTTTAGGATGTGTCCAAGTCCATTTTACTAGTTAAACAGCAGATAATCTCACTCCAAGGTGGGGTGCACGGTACAGGGGCGTGGTATTTAGACTCGTCATGGGTGTGTCTTGGGCAGAACCAGGGGCGGTTTCTCATAAGGGCAATATATGCAGCCAACCAGGGCAGCATTTGTGGATGAGTGGCATGAGTGCCTGCACAAACCCAAGCTATAACAGCCGCTTCTGGGCTTATCTCATCTCAGCAGATCGCCCTGACCCATACCGGCTGCCTTAAACTGAAGGTGAGGTTTGCCAAGGGCGTCATGCAAGCTGGGACCGCCACTGGGCAGGACATAAATCAAATCAATGAAACCAATCCCAGTGTTGTCTCCCATTCCCTTTAAGGGCCAGGTGCACAAAGGCCTGACACACATTACACAGTAGCGCTCCTCTTCACTGAGGGAAAGGGATGTGGTCTTCGGCTGCTGGACCCTCTGCCCCGTGATTTCACAATCATCTGTCCCACTAACAGCTCTGTTTGACTGCATATGAAAAAATAGACTGATATCTGTGCTGCTGTCCCTCTCTGTGTGTGTTGATCTCAGTCTGTGGATCAGGAGGGAGCAATCATTCTGAGCAACAACTTGTGAAATTAGAGGATTAAATACGTCCATAATGAAGCAAATATTAATGACATCACCTGCAGCAATCCTCCAGCAGCAGAAACAATATGTGCATCTATACATTAACATGCGCATTTGCACTCGAGGACCAGCTGATACACTTTTTTAAAACTCCTCCTTTGGAGAGTTGCAGCTTTTAGTTTTGCTGATTAAATGGGCCATTTGTTAGTACAAAGGTTTAAAATAACTGAAAGCAGCCTCTCAAATCATAAAAGCACAGTGTATGAACAACCCAGGGGTGCACAGGTGAGCACAAGTACATTTGCTATTTACACAACGTGGGCACTGGATGTGAAAACGACGACTGCTTCGTCAACGTCAACACTGAGTCCACCTCTCCTTTTCCCACTGAAATCCTGCGCTCTGTCAGCTTGGAATACAGTTCGCTCGTCGAGTGCAGCAGCTTTACCGGGAGTTTGTGGTGGAGACAGGTCTCTGTAAAGATGTGGGCTAAAACATTCCCTGCGTACCTTGCACTACACATCATCATCGTGTGGTGACATATCTTGGTTACAGACTCACTGTACAAAACACTGTCAACACAATGTCCTAAGAGTTGGTGTATTGTTGGCACCAAGCCTTAAGACGCTGTGTGATATACACCCATATGAGGGACATCTGATGGCTCTGACATGCCGTTTTTATTCCTGCTTGTTAATTTATAGAAGTGAATTGGTTATATCTCTTATATATCTCTCTCTTTAAGATGTACTACTTTCAATAATGGTGTGAAGCTATTATAATGACACTGTTAACAGAGTTTGGTTCGCTTACAAATAAACTCATGGGATGTCTGTTTTGTTGTTTTTACCTCTAATGATATCTGACCATGCAAAGTTTCGGTTTTAAGATATCCATTTGACATTTTCCTGATTTCATGCCTGTGCACTAAAGGTGAATGGAGTTTGTTTGTGGTGGTCACAGCACTACACAAAGAAATCTGATGACAATATTTTCACTGAAACCACTTTTCACGTCCGTGGAATGAAATTGCTGTGGTATTTTTTTAATGCAATTTTTCAAAACTGTGAGCACCACAATTCATTCACCTGCATTTTATTGGAGTGGAGGCCTAAATGTTAAACATGGATATGGACATTAACCGATATTGTTTTTTCAGGGCCAATAATTGATTATCAAGGAGACAACATTTTGAACAGATATATTACATTTGTAATAGAAATGAAAATCTTGGTGTCAGATTGTAGACTAGCTAGAGATGGAATTTACTCAAGAACTGAACTTGAACTTAAGAAACTTGATGAAGGAAAAAATCAATAAAGACCCTGAACTTGTTTCATGGTACCAATCATCTAATTGTGCTGGCAGGTTTCTGCTGCAGTCAGGCAAAAACAGGGCCAAACATACTCAGGATGACATTGGACAACAAAAACCATAAGTGCGGTCCTGGAATGATTTCTAAGAATAAGCCATTACTGGGCATGCCGTAGTAGGTGTTGTCACCACTGGCACCTTTAACAAAGCTTCACTGGTATGAATTCCAACATGCTCCGTGTGATCATTCAACTAGGAACAATGGGTTTATTTATAATTCCAGCAGCAAGGACCAGGGATTCATTCAACATTCACATCGTCACTCATACAACACCCCCTACTGTAACTGTCCCTGTGTGCCTCTCTTTGGTGGACATCCAAACTAACATGTCTTTGCAACAATACATCACAGCTGATGTCATAACTCTGATATGTTCAGTCACTGAAACAGAGGAAGAAGTTTAGAACAACCATGAGAGGTATGTGGTCCGACCAGTACACCAGAGAGAGAGCAGGAGCTGAAATACAGCCCTGAGAGCATGACATAACAGCCACCTCTGTAACCTTTCCTTCTGCACAAAAACAAGGCCATGTGTAAGTTGTGGAATCTGGTGGTGAATTCTACAACATGTTTCTGGTGCCATCACAAACAAGGTTCCTCAGAATCTTAGGGCTGATCACTGTGACTCTGGAACATGCAGTCAATTATGTTTCGCCCAAGCAGCAGCTACCAAGACTGAACGCTAACCAGGTAGTTCATTGTCTGACATACACTTGCGTGCCAAGCTTAAAAATGTCTTTGACACTGCACAACATGTCTGTAACCTAGTTATGTTCAGTTCTCTGAGAACTGAAACAACGTTTGCAGGCTAGCTATTCTGAGGAAGCCAAGCTAGTAAAACAGAAGTGCAAATAACAGCGTCAGGATTGAAATAAACGCACTGACAGTGCCCTGGAGAAAAGAAATGCTGCACAAATGTAACTGAGCATCTTGGGTTTGCCTAACTGGGCGGCGTTTATAAGAAAGTAATAAACGGGACACAGAGACACACGCATTGACCAGCAACAACAGTTGCAACAACAAAATCCAGCCTTACACATACTCTGAGGGGACGTGCTATCTTTTTTGCACACTCTTGCAAAGTGTTACAATGTTAGAGGGCTCAGTGGGCGATGATGACTGTCAGCCACTGATGTTCGGCCAAACCCTGCTCAGAACTAATGGAAGGTGGAACTTCTGTCCTGAAATTTCAATATGGAAGGAATGTAAGTGTTCACAATGGAAATTAGTCAGAAGATGATTGTTGTATTAGCAAAATCATAATTACAGTGAGTTATAAATGCAAATGTGTGTTTCAGTGGGTGAGGCACTGAATTATGTAAAGGTGTATCACACAAACATTTATCACTTCAAAAATATAAACAATTTTGTTATTGTGTTATTAAAAGCTAAAATATGGCTGCATGTTTTGAGAAGTTACTTGGCTTTAACATGACAACCAACCCTAACCCTAACCCTAACCCTCAATCAGAAGATTTTTCCTTTCTACCACAAGAAGCAAGATTCTCAGAAGCTAACTTTACAGTAGCAAAATTCAAAGTAGCTTGCTAGCTTTAAAAAGCTTCTCAAAAATTCTTTGAAACTTTTACACTTCTTTGGATTCTCTGGCTAACATGGTCTAACATGTATTTGGTTGAACACCTTTGCAAAAACAAAAAAGTGGAGAAAAAAAAGTTGATGTGCTGCTTCAGCCCAAGTGAACCCCTGGACCAGTCCAGTTATGCAAATACTGCTGGTATAACACTATTGATTTGTAGTACGGAAATACCCACTATATGATTGAGGTCATTTTGAAACAGTCACAGTAAGTTATATAGTTTATCCATCAAAAAACTCTGCTGAATATATTTTTTTATAAAACTTCCCACTAAGTACATACAGTGGCTTGTTCACAATTTCCTTTTCAAAATTGTTAGTTAACGTCATGTGCTGTCATATTTATTATGTGTCATATATACCACAATAACTTGTTTTAATTTTAACAGTTGCCCTTGGTATGGTTAGATGATCCCAGTACTCTGTAATGTAGTCTGTCATTTGGCATATACACACATAGCAGAAGAAGTATATTAAAATATTTTGTGTTACTATTTTGTTCTACTGTTCGATATAGAATGCAATAGAATATTTTGTGAGATAATCAAAATATGATCAGATAACCTGATGAAGGTCTAAGTACTGAAACGCTGTTGTCATTTAACTTAATTTGCAAGTGAAGTGGACAGTGTGCGGGAGTCTTTTTCCTGATGGTGTACTGTGTTGAAAGCTGCACTTAAATCTAAAATAGTTAAGATTGTGCCCTCCACTGTGACAGCAGCTAAAAAAATGGTAATGTTGTTACCTTTAGGAGGGCAGCTTCCTCACACAATGACACAATGAGATTTTTGGTAAATAATCATCAGTAATGCGGATATAATGGCTCCACTTAGTCATTATATCCACATTACTGATGATTATTTAGCAAAAATCTGGGAAAGGCAAGTCTTAGAACAAAAAGTAAGCTTAATACAGAAAATGACATCACTTATTGCAATGCAGCCTTTAATAGAAGGAAAAAACAAAACACTTAAGACATATCACATTATAACGATTTCCAAAATCTATAATGATATATAGTGTCATGATGATGATATGATATCGATGTAGTACCTGGCTGTAACTGAAGTTCATCCCACAGAGATTTTCCTGCTATGTTTAGTCAACGGCCACAGTCAGCAGGACAGTGACTGATGTGATCAGATGGAGAGTAGCTGTGCCAACATGACTGTGGGTTCTTCTCATTTCTCGTCTCCTCGTTTCCTGCACGTCTTTTTTCTTTGGGTTTTAGTCCCTTTCTTGTAAGACATGAGGGAAACACGCAATGAAACGTTCCGAGGAAAAAGAAGACTCAGGGAAACCTGTTTTACCCTGTTTTCACTCTTTGCTCTCATGCATCAGTTTCTGATTGTGGCATCACCTGCCTGAGTAGTTTGATGCCTATGTGTTTGTTAGCTATTACTGTTATTACTGATTTTATTGATGTGTGTTCACACACAAAAATGTATGTCTTTGTATGTACCAATCCACCCAACCACTGTCTATATGTGGAATTCACTGCTCAAACACTGAATGCACATCAGACATTTCTACAACAACATGTCTTGCATCTGCATTTATTGATATTATGTTTATGAATTTCCTTAATTTGTAATCCAGGTTATGAGAGAAATGTCTTGTTATGTGGAGGGCCACAACAGAAACACAACACCTCTGGGAGTGACTTTACACTCCTGTATAAGATGTATATCCAGTATAAAATTATATGTGTTATATCTACAGCTAACACTTCTAGTGATTCAGCAAACAGAGGAGCTACTGACAACCTGACCAAACCAAATAAACAGATGGTGTTGATTTAGAGTAAAGAACAATGTGTTCTATCACATTCATATCTATATGATGTCACCTCAGACAGGGCCGAGACCCAAACAGACTGGTTCTCTCTCTCTCACTCACACACACGTCTATTCTCCATCTTTTACTCCCTCCCTCTCTTCAGGAATGTGCCAGAGCAACCTGTGCAGTCTGCTTGGCCACAAGTGACTGATCAGACTTCTATCCAGGTTTACAACACAATGTGTACGACCCAACATTTGAATTTTAGGTGCAGTTCTGTCTTAATCTGCCCATGAAAATAAGACACATGAATCGTCAATGTCATTCACTTGTTTCTGAGATTTTGTTTATCTCTAGCAGCCTCATTTTAATTCTAGTACCACCAAAATGCCACTATGGTTTCAATAAAGCACTAATAGTTGTGCTGCAGATATCCTTTCCATCTATGGTGATAGAGGGAATGCTGATGTGTTGAAAACTTGGATATTGAAGTAAACATGTATGTTGAAGTAAACTTGTATATTGAAGTAAACATGTATGTTGAAGTAAACATGTATGTAATGCTGTGATCCTCCCCTCTCACTGAAGTTACATAGAGCAGAAACAAGAGACAGTAACCACTCATCCTGTTACACCACACTGTACCATCAACATGACTCTGATGCTGATATTATAAGCTCACAAAGTTACATTATGTTGCTTTAAATCAGGGCAACTAAATGTCTGAACAAGGAATGTAGGGGAAGAGTACACTGTCAGCCAAGTAGGTACTACACTGTGAAAGATTTAGACAACCATCTAGTGGACAAAAAGAGAGAGCTAAGCTGTAAATGGAATTGTTGTGCCCTGAGCACAGCCTCCCAGGCTTCATTTCCTCCCTTCTATATACCGCTACCAGCAAGATAATAATACATAGAAATTAAATATTTGAGATAGATCATAAAAGTATGAGGTACCTGCCAATCATACTAAATGCGGCCACACTCCAGCATCCAAGGAAATGTTGCCTGGAAGGTTGAAGTCAGGGAACCTTAGCTGACTTCCCTTTTCTCCACCTCAGACTTGCACAGTGTCACCCTGCTATTTACACCCTTGAAAAGTGAAGAGGACATGACAGCAGAATCAGATGAATCTAAAAACACAGTAGACTTAGGCATCATCAGCCTTGTTTAATCAGTGTTTGCTCTACTGATGAAGAATGAAATTCGCTTCAGTTGGATGTGAGTTCTCATGTTTAATGACTAAATTATTGCTTTTTAGTCTATACTATAACAATTACAACAGGGTACAGGGTACAGGGTACAGTTTTTAGTACTGTGATGTTGGGATCTTTGAAATTTCAAGTTAATGAAAGTGTTTATCACAGACACAACACATCTGTATATAATAGCACTCCTGTATAAAATCTGTAGAATGATATGTGTTATATCTACAGCTAAAACTTCTAGTGAGTCAGCAAAGAGACGAGCTATGGGAACATGTGGGAACAAGTTCCAACACATTATGATATTAATAAGATGTAGGAAAATAGCTAAACTATTCAGACAAACGGCGATGTCAGAAATGTAGAGTATGACTTGTGGAGTTGGTACAACTGCATATTGTGACAGTTGACAATGGAAACATTTTATATTGGAGTGACTTGAGTTCCTTTTATTTTACTTCCCTATATTCAACTACGCAGTTGCAATAAGTTTATGCTTCACACTGCCATGCAAATTATCACCTCAACATTTACTCTTTTGAGAAACCAACCAGAGATTCTAGTACTAAATTTGCGACAAACACATATATATACATACACACATTTTATGTGACTATGGACAAATGGGGCCAGGGGGGTCATTTTTCCATTACAACTGCAGGCCTGGCTCTGCTCACTTTGAGTCAGCCCATCAGCCCAGCGCAGCAGGGATGTGCATTTCCATCACATCATGGCTGCTTGTCTTTAATTGAGGAAGTGCTTGTCTTGTGTAGTGGTCAGCTGTAAAAACAAAAAAAAGAAAAAGAAAGTCCTTCCCTCTGAAGCACAATCAAAGAACAGCTGGTAGGAGAACAAAGCTCCTCTAATTCAATGTCAAACACTTTGTATTTCCTATAATTTCTTCACAATAAAAGCCCGTTATTAAGTTATATCAAGGCTGTTACTACGAAGCAACCAAATCAGGAAATATTGGGTTTTCACCTGCGGTAACTTAACATGACTCCTGAAAGAGCTGACAGTGAACAGGATGAGACTATGAAGTACAGCAGATATCTGAGAGTTCGAATAGGGACACATATTACGTCAATGGTGTGGCTTTGATTGTTTGGAAGGTTTGAGTGGTGGAGCAAGAGAGCGAGCGGTGGACTGAGCACGGCGGCTGGAAAAGAGGACAGTGAGCTGTAAGTTTGCAGTTTAGCAGTGTCTTCAACGTACAGTGAAGGCCACAGTTGTCAGTAAATAAAGGCCAAGCACAAGTCTCCTATGCGCAAACCTCTTATTGGTGGGGGTGAGGGTTGAGGAGGGATCTCTGAGGAGCGATGAGGGAGGGCACACAAGAGACAGAAGACAGACAGACAGAAGTCTTTTTACCGGCTGATAGGCCCCTTACTGGACATCAGTTAGTGATTGGATGATTGAACTGATGTCATACATCAGAACATCACTGGAGTTTCATACCACAGTTATAACAGTTACTGTAACATATCAAACTCTAGTGTTTTACTCTGAAATTTTAGATTTTGATTTCTGATTCATCATGTAGTTAAAATGTGTAAGCCTGATCGTAGGTGAATGCAAGGACCACAAACAACTTTATTTATTTATTTGAAAAATGTTTCTTTTCATGATCTGTTTTACACATGCCACTGTTCAACAGAAACCATAATCACATTCTGGGATATTAAAGGATGATTTCACAATCAATGAATACAGATGCAAATAATGGATGAATAGCACAAATGCATTCTGCAAGTTGAAATGGTTCCTGAGCATCTGAGCAGACACAGTACACGGTATGAATATATAATGTAGCTTGTTATTTCTGTTCAGGTGTTTCTTGAATAGATCACAGCCTACCAAGCGAAAACCATAAGCGTAGTTTTAACATTAAAGTTGGCGGTTCAAAAAAAAGTTTCATTCCCAGCGTTAGCCTACTGGTCAGGTAGTCATTGAGTATTATCAGTCTAGCAGCACAAAGCCACTCATGAGTGATTTTTGTAATAGATGAAACCAAAGCATTCAAGTTTAGTCGATTTTCCCAATTAACACATTCTTCAGGAAAATGAAATCCCTAGAAGTCCCTCACAGCTAACCTTTGAGCTAATTGTGTAACAGGTATGGACTATAGTGTAACTTTTGAAGTCAAAGGTTTTATGTCAAAAAGCTGTCCATAGGGTGCCAAAAATCCTGTTGACAGTTGAAAATCTCCTGTAAACATGCCAGCAAAAAATAGCATTTTAGACTCATTTAACATGTGGTTCATACTACTGAAATTGCATATTATAATGTAAATAAAATGATAAACATGACCGACATATTGAAAACACTGTGAATCCAATGCTGTGAGATGATTCCTTTCTGATCACCTTGTTGTTTGAGTCAAAAACACCCTCTCATTTACCAGGAGCCAGTGATGGCAGCTGTTACAGAGCTGCTTTTGGAAACACTGGAGGATCTTGGAGATGAAGAGCTCAGGATCTTCAAGTGGTTTCTGCAGCAAGGTGAAATCCTCGAAGACATTACAGCCATCCCAAAGAGCCATCTGGAGAAGGCTGACAGGCTCGACACTCTAGAACTGATAGTGCAGACTTACAATGAGCAGTCCGTGAAGGTGGTCAAGAATGTGTTGACAAAGATCAACAGGAATGATCTGGTGCAAGGTTTGTCCAACATCGGCTCAGGACCCGAATGTAAGTTATTTAATCTGAGAATCTGACCAAAAATTAAGGTCTGGTTTAAATAACATGATGTCTTTGGGACTTTCTTGATTCTTTCTTAATTTTTAAGTAATTGTGCAAGATGTTGAAGAAATTTCAGACTTCTTCAGACAGAGGCTATGTCTACACTAATAGGTTCTCCATGGGTTTTAGCATAGTTTCAGAAATACTCTCTATCCATATTACATGCATCCTGACTGAGGTTCAGGCAGGGTGTCAGCAAGGATGACCCATTGGTGCTCAGGCAAGGTGTGGGCAAAGACAGATGGGGATCTATGGTGTTGTGGTTCTGAACAACTGAGAGAACCTCACCATTCGAGTCATATTTCCAGTGCAAGAATGTCGCCTCATATAGACCCCTATAAACAAGATCCATCTGCTGGGTTCATTAATGGTCAGTTAATTCTGTCACAACGATGAGGGAGAGTGAAACCAGTGGGAGGATCCAGATGCAGCCATACAAGGTAGGGAGGGATTTTTTCAATGCTCAAATAGAGTCAGAAATACAAAAAACACAAAGCAAAAATCAACAAGGCAACTAGGATGTGCTGTCAGGGGTGAACAAAATTAGGATGGTTAAACAGCTAGAGGACTGATGAGCACAGTGGGGACAGCTGAGCAGGTGGGTGGGGAAGGTCAGGTGATGGGGAAAGAAGGGAAAATCCGAGTGCATCAGGTGAACAAGAACGGCAGTAGTTTGAGGAAGTGGGCATGAGGCTAGGGGGAGGCAAAGAAAGGCAAAATGTGACAATAACTACAAAGCACACTGTGAGCTCATATATTCACCAAGACAGCACAATTTTCAATTTGATTATTTTAATTTTATAAAATGTTAAGAAATGTTAAAGCATAAGGATTTTCTTCTCAGTGTCAACATTACAGAAACAATTTCTACCACGATAGACTTTTTTTTTTTTACGTACAATTCTTAGTGTAACCAGAAACACAAGTCTTGCTCTGAAATCTCACGAGAGGTGAGTTGTTTTAGGAAGTTTACCAAAAGGAACTGCCAACAAGAACAACATAAAGCACAGAAAATGATAAAAACATAGCGTACACTTAAACAGATTTATTTTAGATGGTTAAAATTCGTCTTGCTGCTGGTATGGTTTCAGCACTAAAAAAGCTATAGCTATAAGAGCTATAAGCCATCTACTGCATGTAAAACTGTGACAAGGGACAAGTACCTCATACAACCCTACATCAAGGAGTTAGACTATCCCTTTAAGTATGAATCATTTACACAATAAATCAATGTAAATATAGGGCCCAAATGTAATAATACCGGAAACTTCCCCTCTAATCAGAGCAGACATTAGCAGCTCTGTCTTCAAGGACCTTTTCACACAAAAACTCCCATCAAACTTGCATCAGATAGCAATAGGTTTGCCAACAGCTACTTCTTCTTAAATTTATTTTTTTCTCTCGTTAAAGTGAGGCATACTGATGGAAATCAAAATCTGTTCACTGTGTTGCTTGTCCATATCATTTTCCATAGTTAGCATCTGAACCAACAACAATGAGAACAAATAACATTGTACATTGTTTTCATAATAAGATATGACTATGACTAAAGCTCCAATTACACAATACTGCTCCTTTATTTCTCTATCTTCAAGGATCATTGGGTCAAGTTTAGAATGAAAAGATTGACCGACATAGCAAATATAGTTAAGCTGGGCAGGACTTGAAATATGTTTGATTGGATGCTACATGTGAAATTACATATGTGAATCCTTTTGTGGATATAAAGATTGATTATTTGTCCTAACTGAATGTTAATTTGTTTTTGCATAGATTTGCTCAGGAATAAACCTGACTGTCCAGAACTCATTGAATCATACCAGAGCACACTCCAATCACACCTCCAGAATAGGTTTATGTGTGCACAAGAAGGGTGGACAGACAGGGTTGACAAAAAGCATCTAGATGACATCTACATAGAGCTCTACATCACATACGGGACAACTGTAAACAGCAGCGGGCAACATGAGGTCAGGCAGGTTGAGATGGCATCAAAAGAACCAGGAGGAACAGAGCAAACAGTTCAACCCAACGATATCTTCAAACACCCTTCTGGGAAAAACACACCTGTAAGAACAGTGGTGACCAGTGGGATTGCAGGGGTTGGTAAAACGTTCCTTGTACACAAATTCATCCTGGACTGGGCTGAAGGGCGAGCAAATCAAGATGTGCATCTCACATTCCCCTTCACCTTCCGCCAGCTGAATTTACTGAGGGGGAGAAGGTTTCGTTTTGCTGAGCTGATTCACAAATGTATTAGGGAAACTAAAGACATCAGGGAGGAGGACCTTAATGACATATTTACAAAACTACAGGCTTCAGGGAATACCAACTATGACAAGAGTAAATTAAAGCTTCTGTTTGTGCTTGATGGGCTGGATGAAAGCCGCCTTCAGCTCGACTTCACTTCAAACAAAAATCCCACTATTAATGTGACACAGTCAGTTGGAGTAGAAGTCCTGCTGACGAGCCTCATCAAAGGTGAACTGCTCCCCTCTGCTCGCCTCTGGATAACCACACGACCAGCAGCAGCCAATCAGATCCCTCTTGACTTTGTTGACATCATGACAGAGGTGAGAGGGTTCACTGATCAACAGAAGGAGGAGTACTTCAGGAAAAGATTCAGAGATGAGGAGGTGGCCAATAGAATCATGTACCACATAAAGACGTCACAAAGCCTCCACATCATGTGCCACATCCCAGTCTTCTGCTGGATCACTGCC
>OMLP01010739.1:34357-49072 GCA_900302685.1 Spondyliosoma cantharus | reverse complement strand
CAGTTAAAAAAAAAACACACCACAATAATATTCCATTACGTAAACGGCCTCTTACCTCTCCGCACGGTGCCTTCTCCTTTGCAGCGTAGGATCAACAACTGGCTCCTCCCCTCGAGGACCAAACAGTAGCACAGAGATCACCCCCACCCGCACCCCCCACCTCGACCAACACCACCACCACCACCACCAACCACCACGTCCGCCCCCAGTCTCCTCCTCCTCTTCCTCTTCCTCACTGCCGCACAGACAGCATGTCCGACCGTCCGAAGCGCGCAAACAGGGCGGGTTGGTGATGGCCGGCGCAGGAGAGGAGAGGAGAGGAGAGGAGAATCCGCTGTGAGGTGAGGAGGAGATGTCTTCCCCCGGTGGTGCAGCAGCAGCAGCAGCAGTAGCAGCAGCAGCAGGACTGATGATGGCTCTGCTCTGCTGTGCTGTGCTGTGCGGCGGCCTGAGGGGAGGCACACTGCAGTGACATGAACCAATGGGATGATGACGCACAGTCCCAGGATCTCCTATTCATAAATACCCATATAAAAAAAAAAAAAATAAAAAAAATCAGAGGGGTCTCACATGTTTTCAGTGCCAGGTGTACACAAACACAAACACACACACACACACACACACAAACACACGCCATCTCCTTTTACGTTATCTCCAAGGCAACCAAACGTGGCAGGATTCTTTTGCTGATGGCTTGATATTAAAGGTGCAACATGTAAGTGCTGAAGTAGTTGAAAACATTTAAAGGTGCTACTTGTACGAAAAGTTGATTTTCGAGTCTCATTCCCAACTCGTCAAATACTGGCGCGCGGGGATTGTAGGTCGCTAGATCCCAATGCGTCAGTATTTGAGGAGTTGAGTCCCAAAATTATCAACATAATGTGGGAAGAAATATAGCAATTTTGATGCCGTCACTGTAGTTAGCATGCTGACCAGCGGGCCCCGGCCCTTCCAGTCTGAAGTTCCTGTGCTAGCTGTGTAAACACTGCTCCCATGGCAGGCTGCTAGATGCACAGCTAACCGAGCTAACAGTGCAGTTAGCAGCAGTTTACTGTTACCCTGATGCCGTGCTGTCCCCTTTTTTTGTTTCAAATATGAGTATGACAGCCGGCTAATTGACGCATGGTTTGCCTTTAAAAGGTGCGTGAGTGACAGGTCAATGCTAGCAGGAATGAAAGATGAGAGAAGGGTCGAAAATAACACACACACATAATACATAGGCCTACAAAATGTGTGAGATCTATATAAACACCTTGAGGAACTTTTCAGGAGTCCACCTTTTTATCTTTTATGCTAGCCTGCATCGTGACTGCACCAGTTTTACACATAGGGTTAGTTCTACCGCATTATGTGAAAAAGTAGTGTAAAGCCTTTTGTGTCTCCAGAGGAAGCTGCATGTAATCTAATCTCCATTGATGTCAGTTAATGACTAAATTGCATTGTGGGTAATTTAGGGAGAAAGAAGAATGAGTGTAATAAAAACCTAAACATTTTACAGTGTTACAGTAGTGCAATGCAGGACCAGTGGACTGTTTTTTAAAACCACAGCCTACATTACCCATAATGCAACTTAGTTACTGAGTCCACACTGGAGGCTTAGATTAAATGTAGCTTCCTCTGGAGCCACAGATGGCTTTATATTACTTTTTCCACATATGCAGCAGTACTTCCCCAGACCTGTAAACACACTTTAATGTGTAAATTGGTGAAGTTACCCTTTAAGTTAAGCCTGTTGATGCAGCCTCCCAGAGTGGGACTGTGTTACTGACCCAGTAAGATTAAAGGAAGCATAATGCTTTCTGTCCCCAACGAATGCAAGTCTGAAGGAGCTTTTTCCAAATAATTATAAATTATATAATTATTAGTTACAAGCAAATTATTGTTATTTTGTGGGACTGCAATATGGCGTCGATTTTAAAGCTTCACAATTAAGAGAATGCAATTTATTTTGAGCTATTTTAGGACAGCTTATAGTCTATTAGTATATCTAGTGACCTAAAACATCAAAATGCAAAGGTAAAATGATCTAAAATCCAGTATTTTTCATGTAGATTGCCAATTTTACCCACATTTGAGACATCTGTGCACTTCCTACAATGTTAAATTCCATTACATCTTCAGATTGGATTCTGATAATTTAGGTTTTTAGTGACATTTGTGGAAGATGATCTTTATTTTTTGCTCTCCATAGTAAATCTCCCCTCCGTTAGATGGTTATGTTGTGTACATTAGAACTACAACTACAATGATTCAGTGAGGCACACAAACCGGAAATTATTTTCGGAAACGGAAACGCCTCACTAACCGGAAGCATGATGTATACAATAGAATCAAGATGTATCCCGCCAGCCAGAATAACACATCCGGTATGCGCCACAGGCCTTCAGAATAAAAGTCAAGAATTGTAATTAACGTTAGGATGCCTTTAAAATACTGCAATTTTGTAGTATCATACATTTTACTATATATAAATAAATATGTAGTTTTAAAAGCTCAGGTTATAAATGAATGTCAATACATTTTACAAATAAAGTTGTTTTTTTGGTTGTTGTTTTTTTTACCTAAGAAGTATTTTTAATTGGATTGGAATATAATACAAGAATATTTTGAATATAAATAACTGTCTTTCTTGTTTACCACAATGTATATTCACAAACAGCACAAGGTGGCATTAAAGTGAGCCGAACTAAATTCCAGAAATTGCAGCAACTGCTAAACTTTGCAGCTGCTCAGCTACTATACCTTCAGTCAGTTATGCACATATGTAAAATATACTAGACATATAACTGTTGTAGGCATTTGAAATACGAAATAATCACTAATGGCAATCCAAGACCTACAATTATGCGAGCAGAGTCCCAGTAGTTTGTATAAATCCTAAAATCAGGCTGAATTTGCATGTTTTTTTTCTTACACGTAAATAAGTGAAATAACTCTTTGCGATTAAAGTAAAGCCCAGTTAGTATTTTTTGTATAATGTACGCAGTTTGTGCTATATTAAAGTTGTGTGTTACCGTCACTGGGGATTTCGCTTTTATTCTGAATGACTCTCACCGGAAGTCGTATTGTTGTTGCTGCTGCTGGATCACAGGCGAATCCGAAAATCAATTAAGTTATGAAAAATACCATTAATTGCCTTTCTTTGTCACCGCAGCTCATGAAGAAATGGCGGATCTCCAGACGTCTTACATCTGAGGAAGAGCACTTGACGTCTGATGGGGTGTATACCGACGATAAAGCCCACCTCAATCGACAGGAGTATTTACGTTTTCTAGGTATGTTAGCTTGTTAGCTACTCAGCTATTTTAGCTGTAGGTTAACATGTTTAGCCGCGGCTAATGAAGATGACACTTGTCAGTCAGTACTACGTGCTGATGTAGACGCATTTTGTTTAGCCACTCGTTATTCTGCGTACCGTCAGTTTCCCCAAATATTGCTGACACTTCCTCTTGTACAGCGGCAGCAACATTAGCTAGCTGTGTGCTATTTGACGGCATGTTTTAGTTTAAACTGCTAGCTGACTCGCTTGACTGCTCTCTGTCGGCTGGCAGTAACAGAGCTAATGTGTTAGCCATTTTGCTAAAGTAGCTTATAGGCTAGCTACTTAATGGTGGGGTTTAAAAACGTCAGTTCACGTCCAGATGAATCACATCCGTGTCTTCATGTTGTGTGTGTTAACGTTACGTTTAGAGAGAGAGACAGTAACTACGAATTAACTGCTAGTTTGTTCAAAACATTGTGTAAAATCCTCCACCTGCCTCTATAGGACATTTGCTGAATGATTAGCTAGTTTTGATGACAACAATCTTGTCTTTCTCTTCAATCACAAGAAAGCTATTGTCAATTGTAACTGAAATCTGTTAAATCCTATTTGTAGGTAATTTTTGGAGCCTAGTTGATCAATAAACAAGCAATATTTCTTATAAGCAATCCATCATGCATGTTTGCTTTTTTTTTTAAGCAAACATGCCTCAATTTCATTGGCCGAGCTTTCAAATGTACACTCCCTCTGGTTCTCTTACACGTCTGTGATAACAAAATGTATCTGTCTGTATGTTGGTGAGACATAATACACCATTTGAAGTTGCATCCTTCGGCTTTAAGAAATTGATAATTGCAAAAAAAAAATAGAATTGCATGGTGATGGATTCTGCTTTTGCATCTGTAGGGATACCGAAGAATATTTTCCAAACAGACGAGAATGAGCTGATGGTTGTGGAAGTCTGCGAGAAGACGCTGCAAAACAGAGAGAGGCTGACTGGAAGATGCCAAGAAAAAAACAGCAGAATCCACAGCCAGTCAAGTGTAGGTATTCAGAGATCTTTTTAATGTTCCGATGTTTGCAACACAGATGAGCCACATGCCTCTTTATTTTAACAGTGTACAATAACTGCAGATTGACAGTGGGGGTTAACATGAAATCCCAGTGAGTCTTTGGCCTGATTATGCGCCACTTGTGTGTTCACATCTGGACAGCAGGCGCTGCTGTTTGAGTGCTTGAAATGTTTCATCGTCAATCATACTAGCCCACAGTACTGCAATTAGCACGCAGTTAAATCTAATATCACACTCTACAATCATTTGAATGAATTTGTAATGCACTAGCAAATCCTGCTTTTCTTCAAAGTCTTGTCTTTGTGGTGTCTGATTAAGAATGAGATGACTGATATCATGTCAGTAATTAGCTCCCACACACAGAGTTTAAGTGTTTACATGCACACAGTGCTTGTTCTGCTGATACCACCCATGCTAACAAAATGTAGCCTTGACTCATTTCCCCCATCATGCACCTCTCAGAATGGTTGGATGCCATCTGTTAGCCATAGAAAAGGAGAGGAATTTGTGATTTTGTAGTGCGATTTACTAAAAGTATTTCAGTGGCGGTCAATAGGAAATGTTAACACTGTGAACCCACAACCTGAAACTGTTCAGTTAGTTACTCGGTTGCTTAATCAGAACACCAAAATAATGTTGTGGTCATGCAGCAATAATGCATCCCAGAGTCTGCCTCACAGTTTTTTTTAATGCAACATCATTCTCGTCACTTGAGCTGCATATCACAGCGAGATTGTTTGTGTTTTGCACAATTTAATAACCATCTATGAATCTAGTTTGAGATGGGGCTTTGTGGAAAAGAGAAATTCTATGTCAAACCCTAAAACAACCAGTAGATGGTAGCATGATGCCGTTTCTGAGGGGTTTGCCAAAAAGAGATGCTGAGCACATTGCCCTTGAAGTGGCCTGGAAGTTGTTTGCCGAATAGTGACAGCTGTGTGATAGTTGTTTGGACGCCATTAAGCTTGAAGAGACCAAGTTAGAATTTCAGGCATCATTAGCTGTAACTGCAGTGAAAGAGCTCCATCTGTCAACTGTTAGCTGTTAATTTTTTGTTCATAAAATGCTCTTTGTCTGCTGTAGGGTAGTAAATTAAATTGTCTCCTTTTTTTTTCTAGATTATGTCCAGCTTTTTACTTTCATAGCCAAAGTTAAACAAATGGTATTGTAGTGGAACCACAAGGATTTTCGCCAGCAGAGAAACTGTCCAACAACTGATGATCTGGCTAATTGCATATTTGAATGCCTGACTAACATCAATTAATTCATGTATAATTCTGCCCAGTTTTTCACAAGTGGGTTGGACCAAACAATTTTCACACAACATAAGATATGTCTCGACAAAGGTTGCCTTGATTCTTTGTTGCAAAATTTTAAGAACTGGTAGCATTTTGTCTTTGACGTATCTGGAAAATTATGATGTGATTTTGTTTTTCTTTTGTGCATAATTTATAATTACTTTCTTAAATCCTCAAAACCAACATGTACAGTGAAAAAGTAATATTCAATTGAAAGTGACAGTAAGGTAGTAGTTGCAATACAGTCAGCCTTGTTCAGCCAAGCTTAATGTTCTTCATCTGTAATAATTTATCTGATTTTTAAACTAAGACATCAAGATTTTATTTCTAAGTAGAACATACAAATGAAGGCATGTCGATAAAAAGTTTGCTGCTGACTTGACCGTTATGGTAGCTGTTAATATTATAGTCAATGAAACAGTTCTGTGCAGACATGATTTCTCAGTCAGGCTTCTGCTGATTCCATTTGATGCTGTGAAACTTGAGCAGCTTCAGGAGTTTCTCTTAAATCTTGCTTTCTGCTTTATCTGCAGCTGCTTTGAGCATTTGCAGTTAAACAGTGAAACATCCACGCTAATTGATTCAAATCAAACCCTTCAGCGAATATTAGATCGATATTACTCATCCATTGTGGTTGATTTTCTCCTTTCTGTGACCGCAGTGGATTCTGAAGATGGTGTAGCCATTGAAGCTCCTGGAAACCTCACATTAGACACAGACTTCTTTCTAGGACAAGACCTCGAGTTTGGTGATCCTGATCATGACGGCAAGATTCTAGGCCTGGAAAAGTTCTCAGGTTTGTAACTAAATTTCTTGAAAAACATATCTAATATTATGTGTGTTCAAAGTTAAAACCCTCAAGATTATCAGTCCTGGTTGATTTTGCAAGAGCTGTGGTTACCAGCAAGGTAACAGCAGGTGGTTGAGCAGCTACTTTTGTTAGAAATACAACAGAAAAGCAACTGGTGTATCTTTTTACAGCACCGCCAAACAAACTCGTGTTGTTTTAACAAAGAAGTCAGTCAAAAATGTTTGCAACATATTGTGTGTTTTATAAAAAGAAAAAAAAGAAGATTTTTATGCTCAAAATTAGCCTGATTGTGTCTGTAGATCGTACTTCTGAATTCTTTCACCCCTCCCTAGCCGTGACGAAATAAGCAAGACCTGGTCGTTGTTCCGTAATGCCTGTGTTGAATTATTTAAATGGCTTGTCATTCCATCTGCATCTGCATATCCAAGGTATTGGATTATATTGTATTAGTATAATTACAATATGTATTTCAGGTTTATATCAAGTTTCCCGTCTGTCACAAACAAATTGTGACATTATAGTGAAGGGTTCGTTCAACAAAAAAAAATTTTGTTTAGAAGAAAAAATCCTCAAAATAATAACATTTGTTTAACAATGTATACCATGACACCATTAAATCTAACTGTAAATTGCAGCACCTGTGATTTGGATATTCCACTTGGCCATTTTGCAGTTTCAATTATTCGCTAAGCCCTTGTAGTTCCCTAATGATACAGCACTGATACAGCATTAGGGGAGTGAGCAGTAAAAACAGAGAGGCCACAATCAATTAGATGCAATTTAAAAACTGTAATGCTGGATTATATGCTTATATTGTTTCCTGTGAATGCCATATGTTAAGCCAATTCGAATCCAGCATGGAACTGGTGGACTCCACCAATAACAATGACTATCTCTTTATATACAGATAATTACACATATATTGAATGAATATTGCAGAAGGTTGCTGATCATAAATAATATCAAAAATGATATGATTTAAATTCTTCAAAATGTCAAGGACTCTAGTTTTAAGGCTGGCATGTGTCTGCCTGTCAGCTTCTCTGTCTGTCCGTACACTGTATCTGTCCGTTCTCTTTTAAGTGGGCTAAGTCTGTCTATCAAGCAAGAGTGTCTTCTAGTGTCTTACTGTTTTTTTTTAATGTTGCAGGTTCACTTTTCTGCATGTGTTTTGTTCTTTGTTAGTAAATCTCACAGACAACATACGTGGCAAATGTTTCTATTGATTATACGATAAAGGGACTGGCCGGTCATTTAAATGTGCTCTGCAGTTTGAACTACATTTGCTTGATGAAAGTGCGCCGGTATCATAATGTTTTGTATAAGCGCCCATTTTCACTTCCTGTCATTGCCGTGAAAGCGTGGAATGAATCTGCGATGTAAATGATTTGAATGGTTTTGACGCTGAAGGAAATGCAGCCGCACTACAAAGGGGACTCGTCGGTTCTTACAGTTTGTATTTCGAGCGATGAAGTGTTGCCCCTCTGTGCGACAGTAAGAGAAATGGAAGTGCCCAGCTCATATTTCCCAGCGTGGCTCTTTGTCAGAGGGAGTGATCTGAAAAATGGAAAAGTAGAGAAAGGAGCTGAGACACACCATTATTACATAATGGTCATAAAAATAGGACCATTACCATCAAGGACACCATTATAAGAGGGCATTTATTCATCATCATCATCATCATCATCATCATCAGCCTCTGCTCCCTCTACCCCGCTACTATTATCGTTTCCCCCACATCATCATCATCATCATCGTGTACCCTCATCATCATCATCATCATCATCATCATCATCATCATCATCTACCCTCATCATCATTATCATCAGCAGCAGCAGCTTCACCATTATAGTCATCATCATTATCATTAGGCTCGGTAATCATCCACGAGGGGGTTCCATGGGGCAGGATAAAAGGGCAGTCTCCACTCTCGCCCTCCTCACATCCTGCCTCGACATCTGTGGAGGAAGGTGTTTTTTCTTCTGGCTCTCCGAAAGCACACGCTGGAGTAGAAGAGCGCCTCGAAGTCTTGAGGCTTTTCTTCCTACCTCCCGGGAAACTGTCTTTTTCTTTTCCTTTCTGCCTTTTTCGGCGTCTTTAAACCTCTGATGGCATAACAGCGGCTTAAAAAAAACGCAGTTGACCTTGGTGGTAGCACTGTGAGTATTAAAGGTTTCTCTGAAATCCTCCCTTTTTCTCCTAAGAGAGAGAGATTCTCTGTGTTCTGAAGTTATCCTGCTCAGTGTGACGGAAAGTAAATGGAGGGACATTACGTGGGACCGCTCTGTGTCGCTGGTTGCTTTCTGTATTAGTCAGGCGGTTCAGTGAGATCACTTTTAAACCGTGTGTCATCATAACACAGTCAGAAGTTGATTTCTGAGGATAAGCAAGGTGTGGAGTTGGTGGAGTTATTATAGCTTTTATTTCAGCTGTTGTCATGTCTAGATGTCATTTTTGTAACCTTTTTATATGCATGTTTATATGTCCTTGTGGCGTGTTGTCAGTAGTCACTGCCCACGTGCCCGTTAGCCAGACACATTTCTCTAGCGAGTTTAGTATTGAATTATTTCACATAGGGCTAGGCAATATGTATGATATATATCATTATCATGATATGAGAGCGTTGTCTTTTTTTAATGGCTGAGTTTAAGTAAAGTGATGCAGTTTTTTTTTAACTTCACATTCTACTTGTTGTAATACTCGTCTTTACGAGTTGTTAACATTTTGTGAAAGTGCAAATAGTCACTTTTATGATATTGATATTGAAGTCGAGTCTGTTGGGTCAAAAATAATATCATGTTTGATTTTGTTCCCCCGCCCGTGAAGAATTCATGAAGAGATTTTGAGGAGATTTCAAAATATTGAGATATAGATTATGTATCGTGATGTGGTCTAAAAACATTGTCCCTAATTTCACATTGTATTGGTTATTTATTTATATATACAAATAATAACATGGTTCAACATTAATATACTTTTTTTTCACTTGCCCTGTCCAGCAAGTGGGGCAGAAATGTACTTGCCCAAAGTCAATTTTTATTTGCCTCTGTACAAATAGTTTAATTTACCAGCAACTATCAAATAACAACAGATACTTATGTTAATTGTCATGTTTAATCTTTATTTCATTAGCTAAATCAATCACAGTGACAACAGTGAGTCCTAGAGGCAAAGCAACAGATATTCTTGCATATTGAAAACAAACATTTCAATTATCCTTTTTTTCCAGAATAATTGAAATGTTTGCTCTCACTTCAGCTCATGAACGTCTTAAGCTGATGCCATTTTCTCTTGTGCGCATGTGCAGCTCTTAACAGAGAAGAGAAGGAAGCGAGATCCTCACTCCTTAGCTGCTTCCATCATCAGTTAAACAAAGTGTTATCATCACTTGCCTGATCAGGCAAGTTAGTATACTTGAGTAATACAATATATGAGTGAAGATGACTGTGATTGTCTCTGATGCTATTTGTGGTTGTGATTTTGTGTGACTGGCCATGTTTGTCGTCTTCTGCTCTTCTTCTAGGGTTTGTCTTGCAAAAATAAAACTGGATTTCAACATTACCCGTTGAAATAAAGAATCTATAATGTGCTTTACAGAATTAGCCACTCCAGACAGACGGAGAGAGAATGGTTCCAAATATAAATCTTGGTGTGAAATGTGGTCGGATTAATGAAGTTTAGAAATGGGCTCTGACTGTAATGACATTTATAGTAGATGATATGTGATGAAATATGTGTGGCACTGAACAACTTTGCCTTCGGTCTGTCTCCCCTGTTCAGAAGTAGCTGCTGAGATCGGTTTCTCTGTGTATCCTCTGGGTGATGAGGAGAGCCCTGCCTACAGCCAGCTCAGCATGGAAAGTGAAACAGAAAACTCACGCGGCACAGCTGACAACGGGAGGGAAGACGAGGGCAGAGCAGCCCAGTCCGAGGCCAGTTTCCCTCCCTACCTGTCCTGCAGGGGCTGCGGACAGCTCCGTGATGAACCTCTGGGACCCGGCATCGACCTAATTGGCCCGTACTGCCTTAGGTGCTGCAAAGCCTCCAGGGAAGCCAAAAGCACGGACTTCTGTTCATCTTTTGGGAGCATCAGCGGTATTCGCTCCGGCTCCCATATGCAGCTTGACGGCGAAGGGGTGGGAAACGGGATGGGCGACAAAGCGCTGACAGCTGAGGACAAACTGCCCAAACTGCACTCGTGCCACCTCTGTGGCTTCTCCTCGCGTTACGCCAACCACGTGAAGCGCCACATGAAGACGCACAACGGGGAGAAGCCCTATAACTGCCCCCTGTGCACTTACGCCTCAGCGCAGCTGGTGAACCTGCAGAGACACCTGCGCATTCACACGGGGGAAAAACCCTACAAATGTGAGAGCTGCTCTTTTGCCTGCAGTTCTCTTGGCAACCTTAAGAGGCACCAGCGCATGCATGTGCCCTCCGCAGGGGTGGGGGTGGGACCGGATATACCACCGCGACCTGCCGCTGGCCAAAACAGCCTGAAGAGGTGTGTGACCGGGCAAAGAGCCAGTGAGGAAGTGTCCGGTGCTTCAGCCAAGGGTATGTATCATTTCCCTTGTTAATTATTACATCATCTCCATAAAAGTCAATTTCTTTCAAGGACCCATCTTTTTTCATTATCAGGCATGTCTAGGTGACATTGATAAGTTGGAATGTATCAAAACGTAGACGAATACCTCCAGAAACTGTGCCTTTTTAAACGAGCCGTCAGGACTTCCAGAAGCAGTTATCGCCATATTGACAAAAACATAGTCAGAGCTGATGTGGACACATGGTGGATGGTGCCTGCTCAGGCCTGTGAGAGTTGAGCAATTAGAGCAGACTGGGCTCTTTAGGTAGGGGGCCTTAAAGAGACAGGTGCTAAAATAGAGGTTCAGAAAGAGGGTAAATAGAGGTAGTGGACAGAATGAGAAAAATAATGTCTTTTGAGCATTAAAGCATGTAAACATTTTCTAGTAGACACTCAAACTAAAAGAATGGGACCTTAAATATTATGACTCATGGCACACATTACAGGTTTTATTAGTAGTGACTCACTCTCTCATCTTTTTGTGAAGTTTCAGAAGTTGCACGGCCGACTTCAAACCTGAGTTTGGGGGCCCAGAACAGTGACTACCTATCAGCCTTCGATGGCTTAAAGGGAGCGTCGCCACCACCCATTCCAGCGTCTAACCCAGCTCCTGGCCACCAGCCTCCACCCCTGCTGGAGACCACAGGCGGCGGGGGCAGCAGGGTGAGCAGAGGGGGCGTATCAGACGGCCCCGCCCTCCCCCCTTCACTTTTCCCTTACACTTGCCGGTTGTGTGGCATCGTCCTGGAGGACGAGGACGGCTCCTCGGCCCAGATTTGTGCCAAGTGTACCCTGGAGATGCTGACTAAAGACTCCTCGTCATCTCCCAACAGCCCTGGCGAGCGCAGCGACAAGGTGTACACCTGCGCCGCCTGCCCTTTCCTCACACACTACCCAAACCACTTGGCACGCCACATGAAAACTCACAGCGGCGAGAAACCCTACAAGTGCCCTCAGTGCGACTACGCCTCAGCACACTTCGACAACCTCAAGCGCCACCACAGAGTGCACACAGGCGAGAAACCCTACAAGTGCCATTTGTGCGATTACGCCTGCGGGAACCTGGCCAACCTGAAGCGCCACCAGCGGGTGCACTCGGGCGCCAAGCCCTTCCAGTGCGCCGTGTGCAGTTACAGCTGCAACCAGAGCATGAACCTGAAGCGGCACATGCTCCGGCACACAGGAGAGAAGCCGTACAAATGTCAGGAGTGCGGCTACACCACCGGCCACTGGGACAATTACAAGAGACATCAGAAGAAACACGGCCTGGCCACGGACGGCTGGGTCAAAGTTCCGATGACAGGAAATGATGCCGAGGAGGAAGTGAGAAAAGGGATTGGAGTCGGCGGTCAGACCCAGAGAAAAGAAACAGGGGTCGATATGCAGTATATGTCCAGGGAGGGAGGTCAGACAATACACCCATGCTACAAACTTGAGATTGTATAAAATATAACTCAGCAAAACTAAGCTACCAGCAGATTTTTTTTGTTTTTGTTTTCACAGAGCCTTTATATTGTTTTAGCGTGTACTTGTCTTTTAGTGTTTTGTCAGATGTCTTCAGAGGCTGCTAATTGTTTCTTTGTAGAATCTCGCACAATTATGAAAAAAACAGTTGTTTCAAATGTGTTTGATCCCTTTTTTGGATTAAGTCAAGTGGATGAGTCTGTTTAGTTTGTCTTCTACTCTGTGTTTGTGTCACGACGTTGGACTTTGTCCTTTGACTGTCTCATTCTGTATGTCAAACCACGCTAGGCTAATCCTAACATTTCCATCATATATCACTACACATATCTGGTTCTTCATTGTAGGTCAGAGAACACTACCAAATATTCCTCAACAGGGGCGTCACGATTCAACTCGACTTTTGATTTTAAGGTCACCATTTTATCCAATTTTCAATTCAAGCATTTTTTATTTTTTTTTAGCAATGCAGCAAATTGTACTCCATCACCTAAATACGGATAATTTTTTTCATTAAGATCCATATTTTACTTCCTAAATTAAAGATGTCAATGTTTTTTTAAAAAAAATGCCCTTGCACGAAGGTAAGAAAACATTCCTGGATCTGTCCCTTTATCCAGATCTGCACCAAAAGTCTTTGGGGTCTCTTCTGGGCCAAGACTCATCCTCCATCCAAGTTTCATGGAAGTCCGTTCTTTAGTTTTTGTTTTAGTCTGCTGACAAACCAACAAGCGGACACTGGCGAAAACACAAGTTCCTTGGTGGAGAGAGTTGCATAATTTCCGGTGTGAATTGGGAACAAACTGTCAAAGGCCAAGACAAAAAGTCGAGTCAATAGACGTCAGACGTCATTTACAACAACAGCTTGAATTTTGTCACCTGCAAACACGAGCAGGTGAGGATGGAGAGAAAATAAACTACAGAGAATCGCCTATCCTGCTTTTGACCTGGAGAATTAAGATCAAATGTTCATTGCAAATACATTTTGATTTGGAATTGAAATGGTGACACCCCTTGACCTCAATATATAGAACTAGCGCACATTTTTGCCTGAACCGTTGAGCTGCACTGTGTAGTCGTCTGTAAAGAAGGGATACTTGCTGTATTTAAGAAAGTTGTCATGTTTTAATCGAACCTTTTTACTTTTGTACCAAAAGTCTTATGACATAATTTGAATGTTACTTAGTTTTTTTTCCTACCCTCCCTTCACATCACATTTACCTGACTCCGCCTTCGTGAGGTTATTTTAACTTAAGAGTTTGTACTCAGACTACACAGTGCAGCTTTGAGTAACTACGGGTCCTTTTAAGGGCCAACATTGTGCTTTGTTTGCATTTGGGCGTAAGCTCCAATAACGGCATGCCTTCAGATTCATTTACTAATGTATGTACTACTAGCAAAGTGCTGTTTAATAGTACTGGAATTGTTTTACCCTCGATAGACCGATTGAGCAGGTTGTGTTAAACCGAACTGAAATGATCTCCAGTGTCTTCAACTGTGTTTTCATTTTTGCCAAACCCCTCAGGATTATAAACATGTTATTTGGGAGACCTAAATGTTGGCAACAGTTTTATTTTTCTGGTTCTTTTTGCATGCACAAGCTTTTTGAAAAGGCCCTCCGTGGCCTTGACTTAGTCTTATTGTTGAAGAAAAAAGCACAATTCTACACACGTAGTTGCATTCGGAAGCTGGAGTGGGGGGGAAAAAAAAAAAAACGTTGGTTGACATCTCTTATTTGTGATTCAGGATTGACATAAATCGTAAACGAGCATGTTCAAAAGAGTTCTCTCCAAACTTTTACACGCTACATATCATTGAATTTCTAGAACTTAAATTTTCTTTTTTTTTTTTAAGGGACTGTTTGATCACCTTCCTTTCGATTACTGTTTACTATTGACTGTGAAAATAGCCCATTTGTGGTTTTTTTTACTTGAAAAAAAAGACTATTAGAAAAAGCATGTGTGTAATAGTTGTTTTATTTTTCTAACGTGGCTGTAACACACTGCTAGAAGTGCATACTTTAATATATAGAATTGTTTTCATCATCTTACTCTGAATGTGTGACGTGTCATTTAGTTACCGGGGAAGACTAATAGGGACTGTGATTTAAGTTTACTATCTTTTTGAATTACTATTATATGCAAGTGAGATATTTTTCAGGTTGCCAACTTGCCATGACACAATGGAGCATTGAACCCATTGATTAGTACTGATAACCCCCC
>OMLP01010739.1:15448-34337 GCA_900302685.1 Spondyliosoma cantharus | reverse complement strand
CCTCCCCCAAATGTCCATTTTTGTCTTTATGCAGTGTCTCATAAATGCCTTAAAGTGAGGATTTTGAAATAAACACATGAATTCATTTCATTGAATGTCAGACAACAGACTGGGTCTCTTTCCTTTTTCCCCTCACATCGACTACAAGGACAGTACTTGTACTCAGTTCCTAAACTTCACAAGGTGAGAGTTCTCTTCTTCTACAGGAACTTTAAATCGCACTGATGTACTAATTCATATCACTTAGTTTGCACTTTTGTCATATTTCCTGTCTAAGAACCAAAGTTGCTTCTGATAAGGAAAGCAGAGTAATGATAAAAACATGACTGACGTTGAGCCATCAACAGACAACAGAGGACCACAGGATCACCTAATTTCAGAGTTTATTGTAGCATCATGACAGTTGTCTCCGACCTTACGACTGAAATCAAAATGAAAAGTAGTGGAATGAATCAAGTCAATACAATCTCCATGAAATCTTGACATTTTTTCTGGAAACGTGATGCTGATGATAAATGCACTTGAAAGTGTAATTTTGGCACCTACATATTACTAACATCCAGGATCTTTGCAGCTTCCATGTAACTTGGTATCTACAGTGATCGAGAAAATAGAAAATGAATGGTGGCGTCCACATCCCCCAACTGTAGATGCAACTGAAGACGGAAAAGAAGCTAAAGCAGTGACAGAAGGAGACATTTTACACTGAGAACATTTCATTTACAGTTCTGGCTACCTGTGAGAGTAAAGCTGTTGATAGGTTGGCATTGATTTACACGTAGAGGCTTCGAAAAACACGGCGATAAAAGTGGAATGAAATGTCTTAGAAAACAGCGGGATATGTTCGTTTTTGTTCACTCCAGAAATTGTGATCACATTAGCCACTTCACCGAAAGCACCTTTTCAACTAAATCCTCTGAGATGATTGGCACAATGTACGTACAAATTACAATGAACTGAAGCCCAGAAGAATGCTCGCCACAACACCCTCACTCGCAAAAAAAAAACCAAAGAAAATCAGATGTAAAATTTGTAAACACTTTCCATTTTAACTAAAACACCGCTAAACATTATGTAAACAATAATGAATGTTAGTCCATTTAAATTTTTTGTTCTATACAGCTTAGATTACATTTGATCTATTTGATTACAATAAGCTATTAATGATAAAGATATTAGTAAATGTTCAGAATACTTAATTGCATGTACATAATATAAAAAGTGACATTGTCATAATTTTTTATGTTTGTTTTGTGCAAAATGCTTTAGTAAACTATAATTTGGCATTTATGAGAAACCTTTAAAAAATTGGTTTAAAAAATAAAATCATAGATGGATTTACAGAGCCCCTTGGAAGGAAAAAAAAAAAAAAAAAAGAAGAAAAATATCTCCACACAATGTTAAAAAGTCATGCTTCCACTCAAAACATTCATCTCCACCTGTTAATACTGTGCAAAATGATGGGTTCAGCAAGTGCAAGCAGCTCGGCCAAATCAACCATCTATCAAGCTCTGCAAGATTCTAGGAAATAGCGGCTGGCGTTGGCGGTTAACTTTCAACCAATGTCCGGTTAAATGACAGCCTGCGAGGCTGGGAAAGGAAAAGTTAAGGCATCAGACTATTTCTGAAGGCAGTATGAGTGACTGTGCCTCGAACAGAAGCTGGAAAAAAACACCACTGGTATCTTTGCTAAGACTTGGCACACGAGTAGCGCGACACACAGAGGACCACTGACACTGACGGTATAAAAACATGACGTTTTGGTATATAGCCAAGCCAAATCTTCCATGTGAGTAAGCTCTACAGTTGTGAGATCGATTTTCAACACATTCACTGGACTCGTTATCGAGAACTATCCACATCCAGTTCTGCTGTATTATCACTAGTGCCAGGTCTAACTAAACATTTGGCTCTCAAGAGGAACATGCAGCCACCGAAGGGAAGAATCCAGGATCTAGCAGGATTTCTTCATGTACTTTACAATATATTAATCTACTTTGTACCTCCAGGATTTAACTGCATTAAAGAACTTCACATATACTGTGGATGAAACAGTAATCCATGTGAATGAAGCTGAAGTAGAAAAATCAAACGGTAACATACAAAAAGCCTCCCTATTCGAGCTTCACATGCTATGTGCTGTATGTTGCCACAAGTTTAAAAACACGACGGACAAACTTTTCAACTGAATATGATGATTGTAACTAAAATACAAATCAAGATGAGCTGTAAGAGTCTAAAAGAAAGGACACCGTCAAAGATTAAACGAGAGCTTAAGGCAGCGATTTTTTTTCTCCAGGGAAGAAGCTACAATCTTGCAGAATCATATGCCGCGTTTGGTTTGGTCCGCTCGGCTCGGCTCGGCTCAGCTCAGCTCGTAATCTTCACCGTCCCAGTCGTTGACAGTGGAATGAAGAGGAATGGGGGGAGGGGGCGTGTCGGCGGTTACAGGTCGTCGTCCCCGATTCCCTCGAAAGCGTAGTTGCCATGGAAATCATTGCCACTGATGTCGTTCGCCGAGTTGGAGGCGCTGATCCCTCGGAGGGACACGGAGCTCAGCTTGGTCTGAAAGAAAGAATCACGATGTACTCACACTGGATTGACATTGCTTCATGAGAACATGCTGATCCCGTCATTTAGCTGCATGGGTTGCATTGCTATTTTTTTAACACCTCATAGCAGAATCACAATGTCTGCAGGCATCGGGCACTTGTATTTAATGTCAAGACCTTTTCGGGATCATTTTTAACTAAAATTTGAGACCAAACTTCTTTTTCTCAATTAAGCCTTGCACATAAATATTATTTAGACCCATGCAACAACCATCATTAAGAAGATTTATAGTTAATTATACTCTAGTTGACAGTTATTTTGCTGTTAACCAACAATGAAATGTTTCATAAACATGAAACATTTACTAAGAAGTTGTTTCCTATAAAGTTCCAGCTATTATTTCTAATAGTTTGTAAATGGTTAATAAATATTGTGTCGTTCATCTATTAACACTATTTGTATGGCCATTATAAAGTTGTTACTGACATTTATAAACCTTTACAACTTCTTAATGAACCATTAATTTAGCATTTAATAGTTAATTAAATATTAACCAAAGTTTAATTATCTATAAATGTATTATATATGGATGATGGTTATTATAAAGTGTTAGCAGAGGGTCCTATGGTAATATGGAATATTAAAGTAATTTTGGTAAATCTATAAATATAATGTTTAAAGATTTGTAACACCAGAAATGTGTCAATGATCAATTAAAGTGCCTTAAAGACAATTTAATGACTTTAAAGGCCTAATGTTTATAAAATTAATAATAAAGACTTTAAGCAGCTGCAGACACACAGAAGTTTTTAAAAAGTAAAAATATACTCACCGAGAGTTTGACGATTTGTTCACGGTTCGGGTCGGGGGAGTCCTGCAGCCAAAAACAACAAGAATGGTCAAAATGACTCCTGAAATCTAAAGAAAACCCAAGTCAACTTTAAGCACACTGTCCCGTTTCTCACCAGTAGAGGGGGAGATTTCACAGCTTGCTGACTGTCTGACCGGTGGATGGAGCCGTTGTGTCGTTTCCTCAGCATCTAGAAGGAGACAGAAGACACCAGAACAAATGAGGAATTTGAGAAATATTGCTATGGAAGAATCCTGTGAATTATGGGGGATGCTCTGCATTTACATGTGCTGCCCAAAAACCTTTGGTGTCCACAATGACCAAAATAAAACCCTGAATAGTGATACTAGACTTAATGATGCTCACAAAGATGCTGATGAACATTTTTCATGTGGGAACGCTCAGTTAACATCCTCAGCTTTAAATTAAAACACATCAAAAAGGACTTAACAATGATTACAATGAAGAAGCTTTTTACTTCTCCTGACACAAACCTTTTTTATGCTGCCGCCTGACTTCTTCACCATTAGTTCATCCACCATAGACTGAAGGCAGATACTCATCATGATAGCCTGAAATCACAGACTGACCGTCAACAAATCAAATCTGGAATACCGATCATCTCTCTCTCAGATGATTTGTTAACATAAAACCATAACCTTTCAGAAGACTTGTTCCCACAGTAATATTCACAGCGATGTACTCGACTTCATCGCCCTCACACCGACACCGCCTTCTTACCTGTTGACTGGTGATTGTGACCCACTGGAGGCGGTCCTTGCTCATCAGGTACTCAAAGGCCAGCTCCAGTTTGACCTCGCATTTGGACGAGCTGCAGGGATTGGTGGTGCCGTTGGCTATCGGGACTTGCTGCAGAGTCGGACAGAAAGGTAGAAGGTCGTGATTTGGACTGTCGGATTATGATTTAAGTTTATTTATTGTGGACTTTTGCCTCAATCAGCATTCGAGTTAAATGACTCTTCTGGCCTTCACAGAGCATGAAAAAGAAACAGATTTCCATATTTCCCAACCGACATCCGACTCGTCTCTTAAGTGGAGGATAAGCCTGCAATTCTACTTCGTGACTGGAGGGTCGTGTAAGCAGCTAAATCACATTTTCTATTCATTCTTGAGCTGCTGCATCACCGATGACAGGCAGCCGGATCTTACGGAGACGACACTTGCTAAACGATTAACACGGGTGCAAAGAAAGGGAGAAATATGTACAGATAGAGAATTTCAAATGCCTTCCAGAATCCGTGAAGCTCAGAGACAGCTCCCTGGAGACGAGCCCTCATTCCTCTTTAATGCAGCCTGTGCTCCTCACTGATACCGTTTCCTCTGGGCCAGAAACTAGCTGTAACCCCCCCCCCATGCTATACATACACAGACAGACAGACACAGACACACACACAGACACAGACACACAGATAACGACAAAATACAGACAAAAACACAAGCTCTGACACATTCACATGTGCATGCCGACTGTTTATACGCCGTCTTCCGGACGCAATTTGAGATTCGACAACGAGGGGGGACTGCAGCGCTGCACCAAATGAGATGTTTTGAATAGTTTGCTGGAAAGGAAAGGGCTCATTAAAATCACTTTGACCTCTGAGAATTAACCACCCTGCTGGACATCGTGGGGGCTCGCTCTGTAATCAGACGAGCCAACGCGCAATTTTAATTTTAGATGCGTTGCAGTGTGTACACATCTCCGTGCAAATTAACTTCAGGGAGAATCATAAAAGCTTCTCTGATACACATAATGACTGTACTGCTCCAACACTAATGCAGTGCAAGAGTGAACTGCTCCCCCCCCCCACTCCCTCCATTTAAATGAGCTCCTGCGTCTGTAAACGTTCATCTTTCAAAGGCTAGCTGAAAAGAAATATGTGGGTAGAGCTGCATGTTGTGCTTTTCTCAGCTATTCACAGTAGTGAAAATAGATTGTTCAGCTGTCTCTTTTCAAGGCGACTGATTGGGTAGAAGCTGAAGAAAATGCAAATTCAAGGCGAATCGACTGTGTGGTGCACGATGGTTTGAATTAGTGCTGATTTTAGGTGACAATCGTGGAGATTTTATTATTCTTTACACAAGGAATTGGTTCTGGAGCTCTTGACAGCTACAGCAAATGAACAAAAATTATTAAATTAAGTCTTTCAGTTTGAATTGCCATTTTAAAAAGAGGGTACACCAGTGATTAGGTTTTATAACTACTTAATCTTGGCGGGCTTATTAGAGACATTAAGGAAAATGGTCAAAATCTGTGCAGCAGAAGCTAAAAAATCCTGACTTTTAGTCTTTAGCATGAGCACTACAATTCCCATAATGCAACTTAATCTGAACCCACTTGCCTGCTAAATGCACCAAATTTCATGAGCTTGTAAAGCCAGCCTTTTGTCATCATCAGGGTTATTTTGTCAAACTTTAGCGAAAGCTCCAGAACATAGTACACAGAGTACATTTTGACCCCATACATACCTGGTATTATAATAGGATCTGTATCCAGATAAGTAAAAACACATGTTGATGCAAGGTGTAAACGCTTCATGACTGGAATGTGATCAGGTCTGCCGGACCACATGTGGAGCCGGTGTAGCTCATATTATGTCAGGATCTTAGATCGGTGCTGACGTCCGCACACAACATAACATTGTTTTCAGCGAACATGTAGGCAGTTGTTTAAATTCAGAGAGAAAAATTGAGGGTTACACTTGTAATTACTGATTCTACATTTACTCTGTGCCATGAAAACGTGTTATTCAACAGAACTGCATGAAAATGAAACCAATACAAGTGGGAGAAATAACTGCTCTGAATTCATTAACTACAAAACTATAAACAAAAACAAAAAAAATAACTTTGTAACCAACGAGTGCATTTGCTCCTCCTGAGCTGTGTCTCTTGTGTATTTTAAATAAGCTCTTTTTGGACTTGCTCCATTGTTTAATTCCTGCAATTTATAAATGGTGTGCTATCTTGGCCTGGTCTCCCTTGAAAAAAAAAAAGAGATTTTAATCGCAAGGAAAGTCCTGGGTAAATAAAGTTAAATTAATAAAACAGATAAATAAATAATTCTGTGCAGCTGATATGCTGTTAACAGAAGACAGAGTAGCCCACACACTGCTACTGCAGCAAACTGAAACAAAGAAGAAATAAGTTGATGTATTACATTTGCAGAATTTAAAAGAGGAGAAAAAAAACATTAAGAATTTGTTGTAGACAGTGTTTTACAAAGGATAAAAAGATTCCCCTAACAGATATTATAAGGGAACATCTTCTGATTTGCCTCCATCAGGGGCAGGGATCTAACTTCACTGACGACGCATTTCAAAAACCAGGTGTAAACTCAAAGGCAGCATCTGATCAGTTATTGTCTGGACAGCGTTATCCTGATACAGGTCTCATATTAATACCAGGTGTAATGGGTTATAATGAAGCAAGTTTAAGTACAGTATCATTGGTCAAATGTCCCCTCTAACGTCTTTCATTACATGTTTTTTGTTATTCCACAGTCCATTGTTTTTTTCCATCCATTTTTCCATCTCATCAGTTTGGCAGTAGCACTGTTTTTGCCCTCCTGGGTGTTTTTTTTTTTTTTAAACAAAAGATCCAGCTGACTGTGACTGATTAAGTCTCACTGCCTCCAACATTTCCTGGAAAACAACAAACAAATATACTTTCTGTTCTCGTTTTCCCCCGGTGACAGTGCAACGCAGCGCATTGATTAATCAGTGTGAATCGAGCCTTACCTTGGCCCGATCAATCAATCACTGTCGTCTGCTGAGCCGAGTCTGACAGATCCTGACAGCATCTCATGTTTACTGATCAATTTGGTTACTAGGCGACAGTCTGGCCAGGAGCCTCATGCGTTAAACATATGGTCTGTCTGAAACAGCACATTTTCTCACTCTTCTTTCCCTCAAAGTCTCTGAGGGGTTGTCTTTCTTTAAAGTCTATTAGTTTCCAATGATATCACTGGAACCGTTAGCTCTGTGTGGTTGTTGGTGCTTCCTCGTACTGCGTGCCATCGGATTCTCTCTTAAAGACAATTATCAGTTCACAGACAGAGTGCTGCGCTGTGTGTGAGGCCGCTGGATCAATACAGCCTCATCCTTGTGTGGGCTGTGTGTTTGGGTAATTGGACTTATGAAGACGGATGGTGTGGAGGTCAGCACATTTAGCGAGCAGGAAGAGTAAAAACAAATGCCTGGCAGGACTAAAGACATTCGTTAGTGGTGCAGTGGTGAGAGGACGATTGTAAACAGGCGACTGTTTTGGAAGCACAGGAAGCCCAGGAAGCCTCTCTGCATCTCGAACTCTGCCAGCTCACAGCCTCCTAATAATATGTAGCTATTCCAATGTGATTATTTTAGGGTTTCAGAGATGCCCAACGGCGAATTCACTCATCCTCACTCTCGCACACTCCGCTCCACTTACAGAAGACGTGACTCGCCAGCACCTCATGCGCGTGACCTTGAAGCTCCCCTCCTTCATCTGCTCGTTGGGCAGCTTGACGTGGAAGTTGAGCTCGTTGTTGCCGGCGCTGACGATGACTTGGCAGCCCTTCTCGGGGAAGTCGGTGATGCAAGGGTCAAACTTGATATAGCCGTAATATTTGAGAGTCTGACCTAGATGGATGAACTGAGGGGGGGGGAAAAAAACAAATCATACTTTTTTTTTTCTTTTTAGAAGACTTACTTTGTCTAATGCCTGGAGAGAAAAATGTTTGAATTCTCTGCTGGATTAGTGTGATTAAAAATTCCTATCATGGGAAAAATTAGGCTAATTGCATCACAGAATACACCAGAGGCCGTATTCTCCATGGTCTACAGATTTATCCTTGGACGCAGACATTTTTGGAGTTATCAGCTGGATTCATATGATACAGAAAAATCAAGGCGAGATGCCCTTGCTTACTTCTTTCTTGGAGCCTTTCTCCTGCAGTGATTTGAGCTGCCTGTGCTGGTCTTTGTTGACGAGTATCCAGCCTCGCTCAATGTCAGACACTGTCTGGTGAAGCAAAAACAAGAAGTGAAGTTCACTTCTCTGCACACAAACACAAAGCAGGTTTTCCTTTGGTACATGTGGGAGAAATCACACCCGGAGCTTTTTTATGTAAACGGCGCTGGTCAGCATTTAATTACACAGAAATATGCACAAATGCACATGCTTGCAAACACTGTTTATTTGTCTTTAAAGCCTCTTCTCTGTAGAGAAACCCTCAGCAGTTCCAGGTTTTAATCAAACTCGCAGCCCCAAAAATGCTTCACACAACAGATCACAGTTGTCGCCGCAAAGGGAATCCGCTACTAACAGGATCACGCAGGAACAAAGAGGTACAGGAGTCAAGGTGTTGCAAAGTCAGAACGAGCTGACACTGCTTTCAGATAATGGAGGGGCCCAGGGGACGGACAAAAAAAAAAAACGTATGAAAGCCAAAAGATGACGCGGTGCCTGATTTAGCTTTCTTGATGTGATGCATGCAGCAGGCGAGCTCACACAACCGATGTAAAATACAAACAAACAAGATCTCAAGTAAGTTGGATTTTCTGCTTGGTTCCACGTCTCGAGAGGAATTCAGCTGAAAATAAACAACAGTGTTTGGTTTACCCGAGTAGTGAAAGCGCTTACCTGGGCGTATAGCAAATTCAGGCCAACTCTGTTGTCCATGACATCACCATCATACGCCATGTCCCAGTAACTGCAGGAGGAAAAAGCACAATCCGTCTAAACAAATCTATATCCAGACACAAATCAGAAATAAAGTGACACCATCTTGCAGTTTACAATTTATTGGAGTGACTCTATAAAAATATAATCATAACTGGCTATTTGCCACTGAGTATATCATCTCCTCTGACTCTGCCTGCATACCAAGCAACACTACATCACTCTCCTGAGACAACAAGGGATGTCAGAAACCATCAACTGTGATAAGCAAGTTTAAGAAGTATTAGAACTGTCTGACCCCATAAAAAAAAACTGTCAATCCTTCAGTTTATATGCAAAAATCTAAACCACCACATTAAGACATAACATGGTTTTCATCGGACAGTGATAGGGTCCTAAATTTTGATAAAGTGCCTGACCATTATGAAATCAAATGTGAATATACGAGCGAGTTGAGACTTCGTTTGATCTGTGATATTCGAGTGAGTTCCAGACTACATTCCTCAACTGAGATAGCAGATAGAAGTATTCATTTACTTCCTGCAGAGGCTGAAGGATGGCTGTGTAAGACAGTTTGTTTCTCAGGCAGCACTGAAGTTGTATTAGAGGCTGTTGCTTGTACTTGTGTGCACAGAGATGTGTTGGTGCTGGAGGAAAGCATGAGTAGTGGAGTGTGACATTTACAAAATGCAGTTCCCAGTGAGGGATCGGATTTGAATTTCAGATGAAAATCTGCTTAAAGAAAAAAAAAAAAAAGGAGAAACAAGACAAGATCACGGTTTGAAAGTTGAACAGTCTGACTTGAGAAAATAATTATGTGTGCCATATTTTTCACTCAGTGTGTGATTCACAATACTTCACTTCCAAGTGTTTTTATATCTTAGCTACTGGATTTGAAACGTCTTTATCTAACTGAGACTAGTTTCATGTTTCAGTTCAGGATTTTATTCACTGTCAAAGTTAACCACTGAATTCTTTGTCCAACTTTGGTCATTGGCTAGAATCTCATTCTTGTCTTGCAACACCTAACTTCAGGCATGAAATGTATCATGTTTTAATTGCACGACACAAAGGGTGTTGGAGGATGGAGACGGTTTGCTCAAGCAGCCACATCAGCAATTCAAAGCAACAAGAGAGACGAAGATTAAAGGGTGTTGGAAGAAAGAGGGAAGAAGTGGGGACGAGAGAAAGGGAGAAGCGGAATCATCATGATGTGTTGCAAGATGGGTGCTTTTATCATGCTGCGTCGGTTTAAACTGAAGAGTTCACTTGATAGCCCCTTGCTGAGGCATGTGGTCTTTGTTTTGAATTCTCTTAATGCATATGTATATAGCAAATGGCAACATTATGTGCACTCAATGTTTTCACTGGACAGGGACTAAATTCTTTCCATTTTCAGCATGAGCTTTTGGCCAGAAAGAGCTTTTCAGTTCATTTTGACCTGATCCTTCCCCTGGATCTCATACACAGGGGGTCTGTTTTTCCTCCACTTGTTAGTTCTACATTCATTCTTACTCCACAGAGAAACTAGGTCAGGAGGACTAAGACTTTCCTTGAGGCAAGAAGAAAGTAAACATCCTGTGTACCTCAGTCAGCGGGAGGCAGGGTGACGAAAGAACAGGCACACGAGGAAGTAGAAAAATGTTATGTTGAAGAGAGGAGCAGTCACTAATTTCAGGCTTGATGGGGAAGTAAACATTAGCATAGAATCTGTTTGGGTGGCCCACCCACGAAGATTTTTTTCATACTTTTTTGCGACATGCAGACATGCATACTTTCAGTGACCCTGTTCCTTCTCATTACAGATAAAGCTACGGTTGAGATTTTAAAAGTAATTTCAAACGGCTTTCCAAAGAGATAAATTACCCAGATCCTGAGGATTTTCCAAGTAAATATTGCTCAAATGCACCACGGGAGCTCTGCTGTTGGTGTGGATGATGGATATATGGTTAGAAGAGTAAAAGTGTCTCTTGAAAAGACACTGGGCTGTTAGCTTATGGGTTTGTTTAACTTCTGGTTGTTAAATTTGTCTTTATCTGTTATAGGCAGTGATTGAATGTTGCAACATCGTTTCCACTGAACAATCCTGTTTAGTTCAGCTCATTTTGTCAAACATTTGAACAGTTATTTTTGCATTTCCATTGTCAAAAGTTGTAGAGAGTAGCAAAAAAAACTGTTCAAGACCATCCTATTTTTCCATCACCCTTCTGTCGTTGTACCTAGCACACTGAACCGATACTAAAAGGTGGAGGTGGTGTTAAAACACTGCAAACCACTGATTGGTTAGTCGGATCAGTCATCTCATCCTCTGTGCTCTCACTTCCTTTTATTTCAGTGGACTTCTGTCTCGCTGCCTGTAGCCTTTTCTCATGTTAAGCTAGTTTCCTTGTTGTAATAACAACCACACGTGTACGCTGTGTGTACAGATTGTGTGGTTGGGCAAAACAGAGAGAGTGGCAGTGTGTAGCAGGGCAAAGGAATAACAGATTTTCAGTTTGTGTTTTAACTGTACATTACTGCCCGACTAACATATTAAGTGTGTTAATTAATAAATGCGGCAGCTTTTTGGGAGTTAAGACCAGTCTCTCTCGGTGTTTTTCAACTGCTCGAAAAGTGAAAGTGTTTTTCCCTGAAGCCAGCCAGTTTCAACCCCACCTACATTTAAGAGAACAGTCCACAATGGAAACACACAGCAGATCTGGCATTTTGGTACAGTTACCAGAGGTTGTGTAGGGTTTAAAGGGGTCTGTACTGAAAGTACTTTAGTGGAAACGCAGCTTAAGTGGTTTCGGGTTGCGAGGAGATTAATTATAACATTTGATCATTTCTGTTTATTCTCAGGCAGTTTGCTGCACAAACATGAGGTTCTTGTCCGTATCTAATCCCTGACTTTTCTGGCTTGACATTTAAACACACCATCTGTCTGGTTGTATTGTTCTTGGCCAAATCATTGTAAAACAAATGACTCAGGTCTCTTTTCCAAATGAAATGCCAGTTTGTGGAAGATGGTGAAGTCAGATAAGCAGCCTGTGGTTAGGCTAACCGCTGCTCTGAAACATTGAGAGCAAGTGCTTCACTGTTGATAAGGAATAAAACGAACAACACCCAGAATGAAGAAAAGATAAAACAGAAGGCTTTGAAGCACTACAACAGAAGGACTTTATGTACTGCTAAACAAAAACACAAATATCTGACCTGCTTCTTTACAGGATTAGATAAATAACACATGAGCACTGTGGCCAATGAATCACAGCTATAATTACATGCGGAGGAGAGCACTTTGGGAAGGGAAGGATGAAATTTAAAGTCATGATGTGAGCAGGTGGTGGGTACCTTTTCCGTAGGAGTATGTGAAATTCAGAGCTCCGCAAGCTGGTAATGGATACATACGGCAGCTCAAACTCCTGCAGCTTCCGCACAACTGAGAGAGAGAGACAGAGAGAGAGAGAGACAGAGAGAGAGAGGAACAAGCACAGCTCCAGTTAACTCCCAAGGACATTCGGATAATGATGGTAGCACCAAACAACGAGGGATGGGAGAACTCCATCTGGACAAGTCCCAGCAGGGTACAAACGTTGTGTGTGTGTGTAGAGGGGCATTCAAATGTGAAAAAGATAATGGGCTCCACGCGTGCGTGTGTGTGTGCGTGTGTGCGCGTCTAATCTGCAGCTGGTACACTGCGGCCCATTCCCTGAGGAGAGTGACGGAGATCTCAGGTGCTGGCTGCTGCTGCTGAGTTTCCAGGCATCAATAAACGTGCACAACACCACTTAAGAGCATATTAACTTGCCATTAGGTTTGTTAAGTGTGTTTACTTCTTAATGGGTAGAGATGCTGTGTGTACTGCAAAAGGTTCTGTGGAAAAATTTACTAATTTACTAGTTAAAAAGAAACAACATAAAAAGGTGTTCAAGTAAAACCATAATCATTCTCAACAGGTGTGTCATTTTCTACTTAAATTAGTGTTTTTTTCTTGGTCCTTGGCCTACATTTTTTCAGAATGCAAACATTTTTAATTAAGAATTATTAGCTAATAAACTTTGTATTTCACTGCTTTTCTACTTCTTTCAACACGTTTTTCAACATACTTAGTTCAAGACTGTACCGACATATTTCAAGATTTCTTGTCAAGTAATATCATTAAGACATTTTCCCCACAAGTTAGTCATCTATGTGTTATTTTTTAGCTTTCCTTTTCAGATGTGGGGAGCAGAAGCACATGCCGGTGTCTTTGATGTTGGAAATCTCTGCAGGAATAAAATTAAACGGATACAAAGTGAATGCTTAAAATGTTTTGGAACATTATTGGGCAAACTAAGTCATCAGAGCAGAAAAATAAAAAAAAAATTAAAGAACATAAAATGCGGATAAGTAGATGACCAGCGCTGCCATTTCAAACCACATTCAGGTTATTCTTGATGCGTCTTCGAATATTTTTGCAGCACGTATTGATTGACATGCAGACTTCTTGGAAACTTAATGCCCGTCAGGGAGCAATTGAATTCTTCTAGCTATCCTGTTATGTCAATACGCCCACCAGTTGTGTTTGATCCGAGGCCTGCTGCGCCAGATTTATTCTAGTAGTCGAGCCCGATTTAACACACGGGGCCTTCTCTTTCATACCGCTCTGATTTTTCAGATCTCAACGGTGCCGAGAATATACAGCATGCCGGCAATATTTACTGATTCCTCAGAGTTCACCTGGCACCATTTCCGGCCTGGACTGGATTTGGCGCGAGGAGCGGAGGAGCGTTTGGCAGGTGGAAGACGAGAGAAGAGAACCTTTGGGACTGAGGGGGGATTTGACCTGACAGGGCTGTGATGAACTGGGGGGAAAAAAGGGATTTGGGAAACTGAAACATCTTGATGTGGAAAGCTTTATCCCTGCGCCACTGTGGTAATTCTTGAGACGACGCATGGAGATGCAATACTCCTCTATGATTTGCATTTATGACGTTACTCATAACTACAAAGAAATATGTCCGAATCTTCAGTGCTGGTGTGCTGCCGCTGCTGCTGCCACACTAACGAGAATGTGCTCAAAGAAACATGAAACAACTAACCGAGCTTGAAAGATGGCAAAATCAACAGTTACTTAAAATGCTGAGGATCTAGTGTAAGCACTACTGAGAAGTCGTGGTTCGGGACGTAAACATGTTGATGGGCATCGCGCTGGGTGGTGTATCCCCTTAGGTGTCACTTTGTTTTGTCTTTTGAGAATCTCGTGTGTGATTGTGTCGCTATGACACTGCAATTTCCTGCATGGATCATTAAAGTCCGTTTATTTATCAATTTCATGTTGTGTTTGTTGACTTTTAAAAACACAATGTTGGAAATAAGAGAGTTAACAACAAAAAGAATGAACAAATACAGAGGGGGGACAATTAAAAAGGAAAAACCAATAGAAACCTCCTCCCATTCTCCAGCAGGCAACCCATCTGACCCATCAACAGATTTATAAAAATAGATTTGGTAGCTCAAACAAATTGCCTTAGCCCAAAACTATGTATTTTTGTAAACATTCCATTTGCATGTTGAAAATTCAAAATTGATTTGTATGCTGCTTACAGCCTTTTCTGGGAAATGACTTCACTAATCACAGGTTGGCCTGTAAATACCATTTGGCAGCAGACATAATAGTCAGAGATTTTAGAAGCCACAACAAATACACCCTCAACCTGGAAACACCGCACATAGCCCGGGTGCGTGAGCTCACGCCACTCTGAACAGTGCACACCTGCAAGAACCAGCCAACAAAACACACAGAGGCCCAGTTTTCACTGAGCTTCTGAGCACCTAATAAATTAATTATGCATTCCAGCCAGAGATACAGCAGGAAGTCAGATAGAAGATACAACTCTCATGGGGCGATGCAGTTCTTCTTTTTTAATTAAATGAAAGTACATCTCCAAACAAGGAGACGGATTAACTGAGCGGCTGAGCTGCTGCCATAGCAGACCTCTGTACTCTTCATGGTCGAGAGTAAAAAGAAAACTAATATCTAAATCATGACGCGACAGTACATAATTCCCTTTACTCAGAAAGTTTTCCCCCAGTGCAAAATAACAAACATTTAAGTTTTTTTTTCATTCCAACTCCGTTTTTTTATTTGTTTATCAGTTATTTGTCCTCTTAGTTCTGTGTATCTTCTGAGAAAAGCCTTCGGATGACCTGATAAAGCAGCTTACATTGACATTATTTTATCAAAGCACTAAGTGTGCTGCACATTTAGTTTGCCTCGATAAACAAGAATGGCTGTCTGACGGTCTCCAGCTGCAGTGGTTCAAAAAGGCAGAAGCCCTTAAAGATGTAGAAATTTCTGAAATAACTTTGCAGGGCGACACTAAATATTCTTCAGTGATGAATTATGGATTTCTTTCCCTCTCCCATTTTTATCAATCAACAATTAATCATACAAATGGGACATTACACTGAATACTTTCTACTTGTAATGACAGGGATATATGGGATGATTTAATTTCCTGTATTGCTCTCGTTCTTAGGAAATTGGTGTTTAGACTTACATGTTAAACCTCCATCGACACCCTCCCGGACGAGAAACAGGCTGAAGTATCCAACAAGGTCATCTGGAAGGTCGAGCTTTGTTGCGACAGCCTGTTTAAAGATGAGAGAGAGACGTGTTCACTATCAGATTTTAATTAACTGGTGCCTTCATCTGATTGTGTATTTTTCAGTAAATTAAGAGGGACGGAGATAAAACTGTTTGAAGATACGATCACCCAGTGGATCAAAAACTGGGAATGAACCACAATCATACAATCTCCATCATAGAATCAACTCCACAGTGACAGAATAATGTGCTGTAGTCTTATATTGAATCAATGTTGACTCCATTAGGTTTAAGAAGATGAATGTGCTCCATTGTGATTCCATTTATCAAGAGGCTTTTGTTTGACACACACAACAAACTAGAACATCTTGAAATAATGAAACATAAAACTGACCCACTTTGTTTATGAGTTTGAACTTTTATTCAAGAAAAGTTTAATTCAACTACGTTGCTAAAAGAAAATATGGAGAATATAAGTCTCACCACACAGAACGTCGACTTTCTCTGTGTCAAATCAATGTCTGTTTGTTCAGCACTGACATTTCCTATTTGACATGCTTTTAAACACCTTTAACTGCAAACACAACTGCAAGTTCAACTGGTGTCAAGCAACCACACATACAGACAGAGATTAAACAGAAGTTACGTGGTTAAACCTTCAGTAAAGCGAGATGTTGGAGCGCTCCAACAAGCTTGATTTACAGCCAAGAGCGACAACGGACATGATGAAACACCGATGTTTACTGGGATGAGTTGTTTTACAGTGTGTGTGTGTGTGTGTGTGTTTGTGGTTATGCTCAATTTAAAGCAGAGGTGAAGCAGATGTACTAAAAGGTTTGTTCACCACCGTACATAAAAATAAAAAAATAAAAAATAAAAACATTCAGTTTGGCGTTTTCTTTCCTTTTGATAAGTTAGATCGGAGTAACCCTGACTCATAAAGTACTTCGATCTTTGCTTTGACAAAGAGGATATATATATAAATAAATATCACTTGAAGCAACATAATGTAGCTGTTGTACCTCAAAATTACTAATAGCAAGAACTGTGCCTCTGTCATTCCCACTTTTGCGCCTTTACTTTTGTTGTCACACTATGTAACTTGGGTTGAGCGGGTAGTCTCCCCTGAGAAGCGCATTACGCTTTATGACACGATCTCACATTATTCTGATGAAACCGGATCACATTTTATAAAGAAAATGTTTTCTGGTTTTCTCTCTCATGTCCTCTAGCTGCCCTGCCTCAACTCTGTAAGTTACAGAGTTTCCCGATTGACAGATTAGTTGTTGCCAACTTCACCGCTGACTGCTGCAAACTGTAGATGCCATGAGCTAGTTAGCCAAGAAGACGTTTTCAGGCACAGAGTGGCGCCAAAATGGGGACCAGAACAAGGCAAGTGTGCAATGAAACATCACGACATGATGCCAAAGACTGAAGTTCATTATGGGTAATCATAAAATATGCACCTGTACAGCTGTCCAGCCGTGTTTGATTGAATTGTAATCTGAAATTGTAGGGCCGCCAAATGGCAAGAAATACTCATTCTTTCATAATGGTGCTCCAATTTAAGAAAGTGTATGTAGTGTCTATAAAACATCAAAGCTTACAGAAAAGTCAACATCAATACAGTTTGTTGTTCATACAGTGCTGCCACTTTGTGTGTGTTTAACTAGAAGCACTTGATCTCTGGCTGAAGAAAAACCAAACATTGCGAAAGAACCATGAACGACTTATGTGATCACCTAGTGGTATCAGCACTTCTGGCCACTTGCAGAGTTCATTGGCTGTAAATTTCCTGCTATAAACCCAATTATAATACCTTTAAGTACAAATGAGGTTTACTTCTTACTGAGCTGACAGGCTCAGGGATGCAGCACTGAACACACTTGTCCTCCTTACAAATGTTTAATTTGTAAAACATTTTTCCAACAAATTGATTTACAAATGTTTTAAAGTTGTGTACTACGTGGAGTTCTGGTTGATAAACAGGTTGTTTGTGCAATCCGGCACTTACATCAAGGACATCCTCCGTCTGATCCGAGGTCAGAATGTTGACTGTGACTTTCTGACCGTTGGAGAGGCAGATGTCCAGAGCGACTTCTTCTGTGGGAATCTGCTGCGTCTCCTGTGGGAAGGACACAAAAAAACAACAACAGGCTTTTCTTCAGCTTCATGGGTAATCTGTGTTCTCACTCGTGTCGGTCAACAACAAAAACACACTGAGTCACATGGGTAGGAAAAAAAGCATGGGCTGGTGAGAGAAGAGATAAAAACAAAAACATACAAGCTGAAGCTTCCCCTTCCAAACTTGCCCTCTTTATGAAGAGCTTAATAATTTCATCAGCCAATGAGTCTGATCAACGTTTGGGACTAGAGAAGATGTTATGAGTGCAGCAAAGGTTGAGATTTTATTCATTCACTGGGTGTGAAGCGAGAAATGTGGCCTGGAAAGGTCAGCAACACAATAAAAGTCTGTTTAAATTCGAGTCAGGGAGAAACCAAAAACAAATAGGCCACTTGATGAGGATTATTTCTTTCTGCCACAAACAAAATGAAGTCTGACTGTTCAAAGGCACAGAAAGATTAGCCATACATCGAGGATTTATTAAGAATGTGCAGTGGAAAGTCATTAAATGAAATGTAAATCAACTATAAATTCCTCAAGAAAAGCAGCAGCCGTATTCATTTTTAGCCATCTGAAAACCCAAAGATACCATTTATAATAACAGAAAAAGATGAAACGAGCAAATATTCCCATCTGACAATCTGGGAATGGACAAAGTTTGTTTTTTTTTCTTAAAAAATGAGTCATCAGTTATCAAAATGATCATGTTGAAAATCTCTTCATTTTCTGTCAATCAGCTGATTCAATAATTGACCACTTATTTCAGTTGTAGTAGTCCAATCCGTTCATTTCCCTCCTCTCAGCTCGCACAGACATGAAGGAAACAAAAGCATTCATTAGCACTGCTGTTTGTGCTTCTCTTCAATCCTTAACCGGACGAGGCAGACGATGGAACGAAAGCCCACAAAATCAATGAATAGCAAGTAAGGGAAATAAACTCAGCTGCTAAAACCTATGAATATTTCAAGAGTCTAAAGAATAGCTCCTCAGCTGATATTAAGAAGTATGAAATCTTAAAAAAACTGGATAACCACAGCTTCTTCTGTCCCCGGGCAGTCTCCACTTGTGCAATATCATCTCTCATCTTCCCTGTTCGCTCGGTGGGGGGGGG